>JH651247.1:0-92658 GCA_000260095.1 Tetrahymena borealis | reverse complement strand
TTCCAACAAATCTAGTTAGATTCAGTCATTTATGAAAATAATAAAGAAATTTGATGTATTTTTTTAAAATTTTAAGAAATATTTTATAATTATTTTAAATAGAACTTTTCTACTTTGAGCATTTTTCTTTTTCATATAGCACCTCTTTAATTAATCAAAATATAGTATCGAGATATAGAGTTAGAAGATGGGGGCGGAGCCTATTAGAGAAACTGTAAGTTTTTTTTAGGTTTTTAATTATTAGTGAATTTTTATATTTAATTTACTGATCAATTTGTTTGCATTCGAAATCGCAAAAATATATACAAATTATGAGTTAATTTTTCTTTATTTCAATTTTACTTTTAGATGTTTCTATAATAACTAGCTATCTAATTAACGAAATAACTAACTAACTAAACTAATATCTAACTAAAAAATTATATAAACAGAGACTCTAATTGCTCAAAGATATATACTGCTTTTACTTTAAATTACAAAAAATTTAATTAAGTTTACAAAAAATCTATTATTTTACTATGTTGAATTTCTCTGTTTTGGAACATAGTTAACCACTCTATCGTACTTACGTAATATAAGCTTTAAGCGACTTATTAAATCAGAAAAGTATATTTTATCAGTCCTTTTAATTAATTATTTTAAATAATATTAATTTGGTCCATTACTCAAATAGGCTTATTTGTCCAGAAAATTGAGTGGAAATTAAAACGAAAAACTTATAGGTTAAGTAAATTTTATTTTTTTCCTCTTATCATATTTTGAAAAAGTAATTTTTTTTCATACTCAATTTTGAAATATTGTATTTTCTGAAAGAAATCTAATTTTAAATAATTAATCGTTCTGAGATTTAATTAGCAATAAATTAAAGAAAAAAATAGCTTAAATATTAAATTTGTGCTAAGGTAATATTATGAAAATAAGCGAATTAATTTCTAGAATGAGTAGTTGGGATTTATACATAAATTCATTGTTTGTTTAATTTAATTATACCTTCCTTCGTTAATAGAGCCATTAAATTTGTCATTAATAGATCCAAGGTGTTTCTAGAGGAACTTTAAAGTATCATTCAAGTACTTTAATCCAATTAATTAATTTTCAGCTTGAATTTTTTTTTAAAATAAAAAATTAATGATATTTTAACAAATGAATTGAAATAAATGTTTAAATTTAATTGTAAAATATTCTCCCTATTTTATTTAGAATGAATGTTTATCAATTGATCCTTGAAATTTAAAATTATATAACTAGTAATCCCAGAATTCTAAATTCTGAATACACTTAGCTATCTTCAAAAACTTAATAAAAATGTGTAAACTATCTTGAATCATTTGAGATCAGTTTGATATAAGTTTAATAATGTAATTAGCATGATTTGTATTAGTTTATTACCTACTGTCATTATTCCTACAAGAGAGGACTGCAAAGAATCAAGTAAAACGAAAGTGGATCCTATTCTTTTTTCTAAGTCAAACGATACTGATTCTATACGGCAAAGATGGAAAAATGTTTTATATTGCAGCTATTCAAGCCCTTAATGCTAAACATAAGGACAATATACAAATGATCTTGTTTCATTAATAAAGTTAGGCAATATCTAAGTACTTGAAGATTATCCTTTCAAAATTGAAGATTAGTTATGTTTTTAATTAATATCTATACTCAAGTTAGTATTATGATTGGAAGGAACTGATAGAATACTATTAGCGTGTTACTAAGTTTATTAATTTTTTTACTAACTAGGTTCTAAAACACATTCTCCACTGATAGGATCGCAATGTCCTTTAACTAAAAAATAGAAATAGAAACAAGCAGCTGCATAATTATTTAAAAAGCAATCCAACCCAATAGCCCAAAATAAAGGATGAGAGTTGGGGTTTGAAGGGTCAGGGAAAGAAATTAAATCAATTGAAATAAATCCAAAAACATTTCTAGAGTAAAGAGCTCTTCCTATTGTGTTGCTAATCATTTCTAAATTCATATTGGGAAGAGACTATTAAGGGCCAGAGCATCCAATGATCCTATAGAGTGAACCATTTATTCTATCATAAGAACCCAATACCTTTAAAATAAAAGATTATTATGTAACTTAATAAATTTATAACTAAAAATAAATAAATTGCTTTTTAAAATAACAATAATTTGAGGTAAGTAAATAAAACATGTAAAATATTAAAGTATTTATTAAAACTCAAAAATTTCATGATAATAATAAACTAAGATTATTGATAACGGAAGACTAATTTATCTTTACAGTTTAACGGAAAATAATTCCTAATATTAGCCTTATAAGAATTTTATTCACTATTTTGGTGATTAAATTGACTTGTCTAATTAACTTAATAAAAATTGTAAGCTAATTTATTAATATTTTCTACAGGCTGGTTAACTCAAAAATACAAATTTCTTAAAAATTACTCTCATCCTTAATATTCTCCTATTTTTTAAAGCTAACCTCGTTATTTCTATGGAATTCAGAAACAAAAATTCATGTTTTTAAGCTTTTTAATCAATCTTTAAATTTGTTCAATCCTTTCAAAAAAACTACCTTATTTAATTAATCTATTTAGCTTTGAATCTAAAAGAAGTTTTGGTGTGAAAATTTCAAAAAGTTATTTCTCACGCAATTTAAAATTAATTGGAGGGAATTTTATAAAGAATCTAATGATAGTAAATCCAATCTTATTTTAAGAATTGATTATAGATGTAAGAGCATTTATCAATTTTAAAAGTTAAGAATTATTTTGTTCTTAAGTTCTTCTTTTGTATCTATTTCATCATTTTCAAATAATTTTTATATATATAGAACTAAGAATATTGAGAGAAAAAAACTTTAAGATAAAAGGTAAAAATATCTTGCTACTTTAGTTTTTTTCTAAAAATGAACTCAAAATACTAAAATAAATTTTTGAATTAAGGTTTATGATTGGAATACCAATTAATCAACTTAAATATTTTTATACTAAGTTTGTAATCCTTTAAAAAGAATACAATTTAAAGAGAACTAACTTCAATTTTCTGGTTGTCTAAAATTTTCGAAGTAAATAAAAAGATTAAATGTTTTGAGGAGTAAGAATTAATTATTATTTTTTATCTAAATCAGTAATCGTTATGATTTAATCTAAATTTTTGAATAAATATGATCAGAAAGTATCATACATGAAAAAGATCACTTCAGTTACTTTCTCCTAATCCTATTTATTATATTCTGTGGAGGAGGAATTCAAATTTTGAATTGTAAAATAAAAAAGTAGGTTTTTAATGTTTAATTTTTAGATTTTCTTTATTTCAGTAATGTAAAGAAACTGGGTAATAGATTAGATCAACCGGTTAATGAGAAAATTGTAAGAAGGAAATAGAAATTCATTTAACTTTAATTTTTTACCCAAATAATCTGATATTAATTTATGTGATTAAAGTAATCAATTTGTTATTTTTGAGAAAGTAAAGATCAACACTTTCTAGATTAAAAACTAACTTACCCCATTAATACCATTCATATCAAATAAATAAGGAAGTGATTGGAAAATAAAATAGAAGAAATTCTATTACTTTAACTTCTCCTAAAGGATCGATGTAAAAGAAAATGGAAGGGGAGCTCACTTAAGTTGAAGTACAGGTAGGGCAAGCTTCAATAATACCTCCTTTCATAATAAATTAGTTCATATACTCCCTATATCCATGCTAGTAAAGGGAAGGGACTGCCATTTTCACTTTCGTTGGTAATTTATCAGCTAGAATTTACTAGAGCTAAAGTAACAATTCTTATCCAATCTCAATTTAAATTGTTTATTTACGTAGCTGTTTCAAAAAAGCTATACTATCTACATTAAAGTAAGCAATTCCTCTGCTATTTGCCTCATCATCTATTTTAAATAACCAAGTATCTACTCTAATATTATTCAATATAAGAATTGCAAGAGTATTGATAAATTCTTTTTCCTCATATATTTCGTAAGCTCCGGGAGCTGTAGGAATTTCACAAGAATTAAAAACCCTTTTGGACCCGGACTTAGTTGAGCAAATCATATGTTATTAAGGATCTCCACTCATGAGAGGAACATCTATGCTTTTAGCTAGCTTAATATCATCGTTGGAAGGATACCCTGGAACAATATAAGCTAGTTTTCCTATAGATTTAACAAAAAAGAGTTTTTAGAATTGGTTTTGACTTTCTTTCAAAATGATTAATTGAATGGGATTAATTTGAAAATGATAGATTTATAATAAAATTAATTTTTATTATTACAAAAATGAGATACATTAAATGGAAAGTATTTTGGTATCATCAAAAATATTAATGTACTATTTCTTGTTACTTTGTTTCTAAATGAACAATATCAAGCAAAAATTATGTTACTGATGCTCTTTTATTTTTCAAAAATTATTAAAGTATATTCTGGTTGAATTTGGGTGATGGGAGATGATTCAACAAGATATTGAATCTATTAATTATTAAAATTAAGAATTAGTAGGAAATTGGGGGGGCAGAAACTAGCAAAAAAGATTTTTATAAACTTAAACAAATTCCTAGATTAAGTGCCTATTAAGTGACTGCTCAAATAGGATTAAACCTTTTTATAATCCTTCAAATATATATTTCTAATATAACCTACCAGCCATTCATAACAGTAAAGAGTGAGTAAGTAAATAAATAAATACTACCTTTGATAAGTGCTTTTATTCTTTTCAATGCTTTAGGAGAATAGAGTAACAATCGTGAAGTAGAGTAGTGGGATGGAAAGTCTCCAGCTTTTTCGGGAGAAATAAAGTGTAAGCGACTACGATAGTCAGAAATATCTCCTAGTTCCAATATTTTATAGTAATAATTTACTATCTCTGATGGTAATTCATAGGGGCTAATGTAAATAACTTCTACATTAGGATCCTTGAGAGAAAATATACGTGTAATTTGCATATTTTATCTTTGCGATACCTACCATTTAATAAAGCATGAGTAAAATATATGAAATGTATATTTGAAAATATATAAGTTAACTATTTCTAATATATTTTTAGTGGTAATTTAACAAAAGTTTCAAAAAATCTCATATTTTTTAGATCAAATAGATTCAATTATAACGTATTAACACTATAAATAACCCAGCTCTTTCTAATAATCTTAATTTCTCTATCCTTCATTTAAAATTATCTCTTTCAATTAAATTAAATATTTTTAATTTTCATTGTTTAGGTAAAATTATACTCAAAATCATAAATTCTAATTGCTTTTTCTTAAAAAATATCTAATTGATTATTTTATTTTTCAACTTGCAAGTTTCCCCATAAAATTTTGGTTACAATCACTTGGTAAAATAATTCAAATAGAAGAAAAAATTATAAATTTTTTGCAATTACTTTTTCCATAGAAAGCCTTTTGAGTTCATCATAGGAGAATGTATTAATATGTATTTCTACTCTATGTTTTATTTTCATAATTGGCCAATCTTCCATCAGCTTCATTTATAGCATCTTGACATAATCAATATCATCTTACCCCTTATTTCGTATCAGTTTCTGAGTTTTTTTCTTGTTTTAATAAAGTCTCACACAATATTAGATAAACTTTACTTTCTCAATCATCACTTTTAATCTCTAAAATTATTTTTAACAAATATACCCCTTCCATACACTTTGTATTTTTATAGCAGCTCTATTCATTCCTTACGGTCCCTTAAACAAAAGTTTAGGGACTTTGATGATCTAAATATGTTAAAAGATATTACGTATTAATCCTGATCAAATTATCAAATAAAGTAGAATCAAAACATAAGACATCATTGAAATAGAGAAAATAATACCTTTAGTATGTCATCGTTATTCACACAACACTAAATAAGATCTGCCACATCAGGTTATTTTCTAAACGAGGCAAATTAGGCAACTGCCTTACCATCAATAGTAGCTAAATTAATATCATAATCTTTCATCAATTTTTCTAAACTTTTGATAACATTGAGGATAAATATCCAATCTTTAGCATATATTCTTTTGTAGCTTTAAAACTCAGGAGTTTCTTCCAGTGTCTTACCCTATTAATTCGTAATTAAAAAATTTTAGACAAACCGAATATAAGATTTTTTATTCAACTAAACTCTAAATAAAAGAATCTTAAAATGTTAAATAAACAAGCCAATTGAATTTATTTCTTAATAGTTACAGTCCTAAAAGATTATGTTACAGATTTTATAAACAATAATTGTGTATTCGATAACTAAGATCTATTAGGAAAATATATAATGATGAAAATAAGAAATAGTTTAGAACTTTAGAGTGTAAACTATATATTTCTGAAGTATTATTCTATATTAATTAAGGTATGTAAGTATGTGTACCTTTCTAATAATAAAATGATGTAAAGAGTAAGTATCTAAAACTTCTGGGTATGTTTTAGCATCCAATGCTACTAAATTTATATCCTCAATTGCATCAATACTCTCTTTTGATTTTTAGTAATTCCCCTCCAATAGTAGTTGGTTAGTCCCTATGCCTAGCAGATTATTTTATACATTAGTCATCTTTAATTTCTTTTCGGAGATTTTATTCAACTAATTTAAGATTTATGGCTTTTAATTTTAACTTATAGAAGGCAACGTGCTTTCTGCTGGCTCCAGCTTAAAAGTCTAGATATCTTAGCCGATTGATCCAGAATTGACTGTTCTTTTAGTATATTTCTCCTTTACATCTGCAAATCTTTGTATTTAATAGATAACAAACAATATATTACTTTAGATCTCAAAACGATGATATCAAAAGGAAATAATATTATATTTATTTATTGAATTTGTTATAAATGCTAGTTTATCATACTTTACTGGTTTTTAAAGCGCAATAGAACTTGATCCCTGTCCAAAAAAGGCATTTGTCAAATCTGTATTTTTGTTAATTTTTCCTTTATTAATCATCTCGAATAAACCTTCTTTTTAATTCCCATTAATCTATTCTAGAAACTGTTATTTTTATTTGATAGCTCTTTTTTTATTTTCATTAACTATGTTTTCCTATAAGACCTTTTCGGAATCTATAAAAGAATGGATAGTAAGATTTATTATTCAAATTTTGGATTTATTTTTACTTATCTTCTCCAAGTTCTTTTAAGAAATATATTTTGCATGGTAGAACTTTTTACCAAAGGGTTTCATCCTAGGATCCCCTTTGCTTTAATCTTTTAAAAATGAAGGCAGGAATGATTCTTTTTTCTAAACACTACCTGCTAAAAGGCTCTATTACTGTTTATTAATAAATTAAGATAAGTTTCAATTAAAAGGCATATTCTATCATTCTTAGTCTTAAGAAATTGATTGAAGAATTAAGTAAAAAACCAATTTACACTGAATTTATTGCTTAGTAAAGCAGTTGATTAAGTATTATCCCTTCTCAAAAGAAATCTCTCAGTACTACTATTCTCTAAATTCAATATAATATATTCTTATAATTGATTATTGCTTCATAGTCAAGGAATTATAATTACACAAAAGACTTTAAGATTTCTGATGTATTTAATGTGGAGAAGGTAATGTTTGAATTTCATTATTGAATAAAGTAGCCTATGAATCTTACTAATTTAGAATCTCAACTCCCCTCAATTCTTATACTGTTGTATTTTGATTATTCATCATCTTTTTTAGAAAGAATATCATTATTCATTTTTAAATTTAGCTTTATAGTAATAATTAGCTGCAATCTAATAATAATCAAAAAAAACTAATGTACTTTGTAGAATAAATCTTCAAGTCTATTTTCAATATCATTACTGATTTTGTTGACATTATTTTAAATGCTTCCATAAATCCCATTTAAGTTTTAATCTGTTATTTTATAATATAATTATTTTTAAATTTTAGTCCCTATAACAGATTTAAAATAGCTTTTAAAATCTCCAAAGCACTTTCTCTACTTTGAAGATATTCTGTAATAACTCTTTACTATTCCTAAAATGTTAAGATGAACTAATATCTTACCACTAAATTTATTATTTTATTAAAGAGTATTTAGTCCCTGCTTCAAATTAGATAATTCCTTTTAAGTATTTGAAAAATATTTTCCGATTTCTTCATTAATCATCTTTCTCAATCTTTAAGCCTATCCTATATATAATTATTGCTAGTTACTTTTCTTTATTTAAAGCTTATCAATTGAATAGCTCTTTTTGAATTTGTTAGTAAAAATTTTGTTAATTAAATAGTAATTGCTTTCACTAAATCAAAATATACAATGATTGAATGATTAGATATGCAAGAAAACTAACTTGCCGACATAGGAGATACATTCACATATATATTATTATAAAACTCAAACAACATTAATTAAATTATTAAAGATATAAATGTAAAATTTAAGATGTTTATAAGTCATTCAATTTTTTTATTAATTTCAAATAACATCATCCAATTTAATAAATTAAGAATTTTTTGTAAATACTTTAATATTTAGAATTGATTTTAAATTAAAAGTTAATAAGGATTATTTAGTTTATTTTATTAAAATAATCTACTTATTATTCTGATAAATTTTAATAGCTAATTAAGATTATAATTGTTTTAAGTATACTCTCTCAATTAATGCATATAATAATATATTTATATATAAATATGTATATACTTGAATAGAAATGGATATTTCTAATAAAAGGAAAATGATTATTTAATTTTATAACTTGACCTTATATTTAATTATTATTGAACTATAAGACTAAAAGTAATTGGTTATTAGATTAGTATAAGTTGTTGTAATTAAGGTATTAATCTATATTAAAGCATAAGTAGTTTCATCTTTTATTTTGAGGAATTTTAAAGGATTCTTATTTATTTTAGTATCGTTTAGTTGGTTGGTGTTAGTATTATTTAAGAAGTTTTTGAAGAAATTTTTTTTTTTTTTTTGAGTAGTCTTGTTAATTTAAGTTATTAAGTGTATCATTCTTCTCTGGAAATGATTAAAGATCTTTATTCATTAAGATTAATCACTGTCAAATTAATTTAAGGGATCTTATATGTTAAAAAACTTGTCTGTAAATATAATTTAGTTGAGAGTTTACTAGAGTAGAGAGTTTGTCAGATTTTAATTTTATTGTAACCACAATTAGATTTACTAATTACTACTTTATTAAGGAGCAGTTTGTCCATCTTCTTTACCGTTAATTTATTATAGATCTATTGAATTCTCTATGGGGTTATTTTCTATTAATTTAAAGTAAGTAAAGTTTATTTGGGAATTGGTTCTGATTTTAAATTTTATAATGCTTTTTTATTTGTTATAATAAGCTAAGTAAGCTTATAATTTAAGCTTGACATTCATTTGGAGATGTGAGAAGAACTATTCATAATATAAATCCTAATTAATTACATTAGTTTTAGTTTGTGGAGGCGTTGTCAGAATTGAAAAGATTTTAGTATAAATATCTTAAGAGAGTGCATTTTGCATTTGATAAATAATGGTTTAACATCACTTGAGAGAAGTTTGTTGCTCTATTTAGATTTTCATCTTTATTTTTTCTCAAGAGGGCGTCTAACATTTCTGGAAGGCAATTAAAGTGAAAATTTTATGAAGAAAATGGAGTTTATTAATTTTCTAATTGGAACAATCTCTGCTAGGCTTAATCATACTCTAGAAGAATTGTATTTTAAAAGGATTCAAGATTTTATTGAATATTTAAATTTAAATCAGAAGGTTAATTTTGTTATTAGTTCTGTGGTTCTATTTCACTGTTATAGATGATTGGGAGAATTTGAGTAACAACGGAAGATTACTATTGAATTGAGGATGAGTCAGTATTTTATTAATTCTAAGTCTGCTTCATTATAATATCTAAGCGTATTAGCTCCTTGACAACCCTTTTTAAAGTAAAAATTGGAAAATTAAAAAATGATGAGTAAAAAAGAGGTGCTTGGATTGTAATCTTTATTAAGTTGATGTGGGTATGAGTTTTTTAGCAATATTGGGAAATTATTAATTGAGGTAATGAATTATGAGAAATTAATTTCACTAATGATTCACAACGGTAAAATTTATTTACAAAGATGTAAATCATTAATTAATTAATTATTCTTTCGAAATTGTCTGATTTGTTAAGATTAGTTAGCGGTAAAAATTTAAACTATCCATAATTCTTCTTCTATTTCAACAAGAAATCAAATATATTTATTTCGTATTCAAGAAGGTTCAGTCATAATATACCCAAGCAGTTAATATTTTTATAGATAATTTAGAGTAATTTACTTGAATTTGGGGAATTTTTTATCACTTTTGACAATATCCCTGAGAATACTTTTATTTTCAACTCCGATTTACAAGTTATTCAAGGAAAGATCCTCCTTATTCGATTTGGATATTTTTTTTCTCATTATTTCTGATGATTCTTAGTAAATTCTTTTCTGAATAACTACATTGATAAAATGAGCCTTACACAGAGGACATTACAATCTTTTCTTTATTATTGTAATTATAATTATTAGAAACTTATCAAAAAAATGAAAAATAATTACTTTAGACCACTCCTTTATACAGTTAAAGCAAAATGAGTGCTTACAGTCAGTGATGGTGGCCTATTTTTATCATAATTAGAGATTTAATATAATTTTGGAGGAAAGGAAATGGAATTGAAAAATAAATATCTTAATTATCTAAACTTTGTTTACTCTTAATAATAACTTTGTCAATCATCAAAAATTTTTTGGATAGAAGCGATAATTAATTTACAAAATTGAAAAACTCTTAATACTAAAATATTTATTATAATTCTGAAGATTGTATAATTATAGTATAATTCTATAGCAAAAAAAATAATCACTATCATTCAGTCATTTTAAGAACCCTACTAATATAGATTTGCATAAACGGTAGGTTGAAGGCAAACAGTAAAATAAATTAAGAATTAAAAAGTATCTTGAATGAGAATGCTTTGCGGATTATTTAATCAAATACTAAGTGTGATAAAAGTTAGAAAAAATTAAGATTAAGGAAAACTAAATCAAAAATTTGATTAAAGTAGTCTAATTAGTATACAAAAGCAATAGGGCAACATAATAGAATTAATTAAATACCTTATTCTTTTTAGTTCTCAAACAGATAGAGCAAATGTCTTTATCAGAGTTACAGTTTCTCTTATCGGTCAATATGCTATCATTATTTTTTATTTGATTAAGAGATAATTTAACCATTTCTCTCGAATAAATTCTTATAAGTTTGTTGGTTGGTTGACTTAATAATAGAGAGATTTATAGAAAGGTATCTAGTTATTTTTTGCAAAGCCAAAAGAAATTATTTATTAATTTTTTAGTTCAATAAATTTTTATAATCTTTTCTTTAATTAATTTCCTAACACAAAAAGAAAGAGATAGTAAATTAATAAATTTCATCAATTTTAAAGAACAACAAATTAAAAAGAAAAATTGATAAACAATCTATTGTCAATAATTTTAATAATTTTTCAATCAAACCTCCTGCCTACCTACCCCCTTTATTAAAATCTGCAAAATATCTCTGATTATTCTTCAGTAGTTAATATATAACTAAATTAATCAATAGATAAATAAATAACTAAATCAATCAATCAATCAATTAAAAACTCATTAAATTCATTCATAAATAATCTTCTGCTCATTAAATCTATAGCCAGTATTTGTTCGCATGTTCGTTCATTCACTCAATGATCATTTTCTATTTAAAATAGAATGGAGGAATGATATAATGAAGATATCTTCCTATCATTTAATTCTTTATTTAAAATCAACTTTAAAAATCTTAAATTTTTCTACTTCTTCTTTTCTCTCTAGCTAGCTAGCTAACTAACTATTTTATTAGGATTAAATCTTATTAGAAACAAAATAAATAAAAAAATGAAATATATATGATTTTGAGTTTTTATAAATGAAGAAAAATTAAAAAATTATCTCTAAAAAAAAAAGAAGGAGAATCACATTTTATAACATTTTAATAATAAGAAGCACTTTTCTATAAATTAACCTAATTCAATATGAAGCACATATTCTCTTTTATTTTTATTATTAATAATAAATTAGAATAAATGTTAATTCTCATTCTTTTATTGTAATTTCTTTTAGGTTTAAATTGTAATCATTATTTTCTACTTTTCTTTCTACACTCTCTCTACTCCTTCCTTCCCTCTTCTAATGAATACAAATAATTCTATATAGATATAACAATAAATAATTCTTAAAAATATAATTAAAGAAAGGACAAATCTCTAAGCTATCAAAGAAGACATTATTTAATAATTCCTTTCTTAATAATAATCAAAGATTACCCAAAATTCCTCTTAATCCATTTGTATTTTTTAGACTAATAATTAAATATTCTTAAGTCATTTTTTTTAATAGAGTTTTTCTAAATAATTTTCTCAAATTTTTCTAAGTGATTGAACTTAGACGATATTACTTTTTAATTGTTTACTTAGAAGGAAGGAACAAAATGTGAAATTGAAGCAGCATTAAGATAATTTTTTTTTTTTATTAAAGAGAAAAAGAAAGATTAACACATCATTTGTGGTAAGAAATTAGATCTTATTTAAATATAATAATTTAAATAATATAATCAGCTAAATAATAGTGTAAAAAACTTCAAAAACAAAATTTATTCTATGATTTTTTCACTTTTGCATATATTATTATAAGAATTTTGTTTAAAAAGCTAACTAGAAACCATCAATTTTTAGTGTAGAGTATTCACTCGTGTTCGTTCTCTTCAAACACCATATTCTTTAGTTAATCTACTTAGTATATTTCCATTATTATTTGACTTAAAAATGCCAACCCATGAGTTAAAAAAATACTAATTTATCTACAAAATTTTGAGTGTTTGTTAATGATAAAATACCAAACATCCCAAATATTTTAATTTGGTTTGATATTATTAATTACTTAGAGTAAGCAAACAAAGAATTAAAACCGAATAAAAAAATTAGGGGGTATTCCAAAGATTAGTAAAATATGAATTTGATAAGGGTATGATTACCCCTAAATTTCAATTTAAATGTTATACTTAATTTTTATTAAAAAGTATCCTTTAACTAATTCTGTAGTATAAAAGAAGTGTCTTAGAATTATTATTTATTTATTTATTTAGTAAAATTAGATTTTATTGCGAGAAAAAACGTCCCAAAATAGAAATAAAACAAGGTGAAATTGCAGTTATTTTAGTAAAAATCAAATATTACATTGATAAAAGTTTGGTAATTTATTTATATCAAGTTATGATTAATTAGGATGATATGTAGGATAGTTTACTAAATTTCTAAAATAGCTATAAAAAATTAGTAGATCAATCTTCCTTTGTTAAGGTTATCTATTGCACTCTCTAAATCTTTTTAAAAATATATCTCTATGTTATAAGTCTTATAATTGCGAATTTTAAGATAATAAATGTTATTGAATGAGAATTGACAGCATTTAATTAAGCGCTTTTAGATAGATTAGTTTAATAATCTTTCTTAATAATTTTTAGAAAATCATAAAATATTAATACAAATATATACAATTTCTAAAGTATGCATTATTACTAAGTTAAAATATACTGAGATTTCAAATGAAGGACTGAATTGATACAACTTCATTACTATCTATAAATCAAATCATTGATGAAATCTCAATTATTATCCAATCCATCCATGCTCTAATTAATCTAATCTATCAAACCAATTTATTGCTCAATCTACCTTTTTTTCTTTTTCCTTGAGGAGGGATTCTGAACTTTCGTTTGCTTTTGTTGTTAAATTTTCATCAGAATTCTCAAAGGGACCTTTTTCTTTCATTTTTTTCTTTAGTTTTTCTAAATATTCAAGTTTTTTACGCTCATTATCTTCTTTTTTTAGCTTTTTATACTAATTATCATCTACCTTGAAGCAAAATGAAGGTAACATAATCAAAAATAAGATAAATGCTCCAAACAATAAATTCTAAATCATTTCATAAAATTATTCATCCTCCATTTTTTTATTTTTATCAAATAAAATTTCTATTATGTAATGCTACTTTTATAATTTTTCTATATTATGTTATTTTTATTTATTCCTACTATTTTTTATTTTAAAATTTTTCAACAAAAAAATAATTTAATTGATTCAAAAATGCCAATAATAAATAGATGATAGCTTCCTTATTATTTCTTTAAAATAAGATTTTGTAATAGGGCAATTAAGAGCGTTTGTATATTGATGGCTTGATCAAATTCCATTCTTTTCTTTCCTTATCTTTTTTTCAGCATCCATAAAAATTAAGAAATTTAAAATTTTTGCATTTGATTAGAAATCGTTTATCCAAAAAACATTTAGATTTTGATAGAAAAGGAAAGAAAGTAGGCGTTGCCTGATAAAAATTAAAAAGCGAAATATTTGAAAGTTTGATTTAGTTGGATTAAGGAAAGACTAACATAGTAAAGAGTATAGTAAAAGGAGAAGCTAGATATAAAAATGATACATCCATATACATTAAAATATATTTCTGAATAAATTAATGGTACATTTATTTATTTATTATTTGCAAATCCATACACTCTGATCTCAATTTTGACCAAAAATTAATAGAGTCCTTGGCTCTATGCAAGCATAAATATGGATTAATTTCTATTTTAAATTAATAGAGGATAGCATTTTTTAGGATAAGAAGCGTAGAAATGAAATGATTCGCATAATGATCTAAACCATGCATAACTTAGGTTTAACGTAAATATTTTATTCAGACTTTTCTAATAGTTTAAATGGTAGAAAATCATTAAATTAAGAAACACTTTAAAATGATTAAATAATAAATTATTTATATAAAAATAAATTCAATCTAAAATCCTTTTAATCTTGCTTTTATTAACAGGCAATCTGCTGATGTTCTTTCAAAGGAATCTAAAGTTAATTTAGATGGTGACATTCTAGCAAGCTTTAAGTAGTCTATTCTTAATGCGGATTGGAATAAAGTGAGATAGAATCTTTTTAAAAATTTAATAATCGATTATTATAAAATTCTATATTTTTTAATATTTTATAAAAAACTATCACTAAAAGGCACTTGAGTATTTAGAAAAAACAAATACAGATAAAGAATCATTTTAGGTATCTTAATTAATTACCATTCAAAAATGTGAGGATTCAATTTACAAATTATAATCAAACATAGAGAGCCTAATAGTTGATAGTTCAGTAAAAATACCTTGAATTGTTGGAGTAAAGAGACACTGAAAATGCACTAAGAGTTTTAAGGGAAGAACTTTCTGCATTATTCCTTGACTAGTATTATCTTTTCAGATTATCCTCTCTTTTGGTTTGCAGAAATGCCAAAGAAATGCATGAAAAAATAGGATATAATGGATCTAGTTTAGACTCAAGAAGCTCTTTAATAGAGTTAATCTAAGAATAATGTAATATTCCTGGTATGATGCAGCCTCGACTAATGGAAGTAAACATAATCAGCTTCTTTATTTAATATTAAGCCTTAAAAATTTTTACTTGATAGAAATTAATTAAAGACAGCTTGATATTCTAAACTTTACAATGTCCTAGTCATCTCTAAAATTCACACCAAAAAATATGCTTAATTGAAGTAACTTAATCTAATTAAAATCAAAATCCAATAATGAATGAAAATCAATTAAAATAGGATCATATTTGTTGCTAGCTTCAACCACCTTAAGAACACATCTAAAGTGCCAAAGAACATAAATAAGAAGTAATAAAAGAATTCATTTGATTTAATCTCTAAAATAATGTCCATCCAACACATTAAATGAAAGATCTAATTTTAGAAAATCTTTTATAACTTTTTTTATAATTAACATTAAAATCTATATTATAAAATAATAATTTAATTGAAAAAATAATTTATTATAACCTTTTTATTTTAATAGGTTGGATTTATCAAATTTAATAGACAAGGGACAGTCTTGGTAAGTGTTGGATTAGAGAAAGATAGAGAGATCATTTTTTGGAAGTATGATCCAGAAAATCATAAATTAATATCTCCTCAAAGATTGCTAGATAAATCAAAACAGCAATAAGGTTAGATAACCTGTTTAGAATTTGATATCACAGACTAGCAGTTAGCAATTGGATAGGAAGATGGAAAGATTTTAATATATAACGCTGAAAAGTTAACTCTAATAACTGAAATAGGGAAGTAACAATAACTACCATTTGTATAATAAATTTTCCATTAAGCACCTGTCCTAGCTCTAGCTTTTCATCCTTAGGATAATAAACTCTACTCAGCTGGTGCCGATCCTTATATGCTAGTTTTTGCCAACAATGGAAAAGATGTAATTTAAAAGCATATAATTGTTTAATTAGAATATAATCTTGTGATTACAATATTATCGTAAATGAACCAAAACACATTTCCTTCATAAATTTAATTTTTATTGTAATGTTACTTAATTTATTCAGGTAAATTAATAAAGATATTAATATTGTAAAGAACTGTAATGTTATTTTCTATGAGATGAATAATTTAGATTTAATTTCAAAGGTGCTAAAATTTAGATTCTCTACATTACAGAAAATAATGAAATAGAAAATTCTTAATGAAATAATAATTAAAAATAAGTATATTATCAAATCAATTTATAATTTACCATAACTTAAGAGAATATTAAGAATCAAATACATCCAAAACTTATCTTAAAACCCTCCTACAATGACTAATAAATGTGTTGACTATTAAAAGACAATTAATTAGTATAATCAGATGATTTTCTGATATTACAATAAAAATAATTACTAATTATTGTCAAAATATAATAGGATTTACGAATTTAATCAAATTTTGGCTTAATTTAGAAATTCAAAAAGCCTATGTTTTTTAGAATAAGAATAAATTGAGAAGAATTACTTTAATGTAAATAAAAGATTAGTGGTAATCGAAGGATTTATTGACCTAAATTAATTTCCCAATTTCTTTTGTTACTCTTCATAAAAACATCTTTCCTTATTTTACAAGAGGAATTCATCGTTTCTGACTTAAATAATAGTCCAATATTTTTTTTTAAATTTATAAAGCTAGTGAAAAAGATACCTACCATGAAGATTAAAGATATGAAATTCCTTGATAATGGAAAATATTTAATCATGCTAAGTGCAAGCAAACCTCTTATCAACATCTTTGAGGTTCAGACAGAGACTATTTTGTTCTAGTAATTTTTATTTATTAGATATTTTTATAGGTTTTTTTCAAATACATTTTTGAAAGTATTCTTTATTGAAATATTGAAACTTAAATAAGATTCAATTTACTTTGATTTCGTTGGAAGTTAGTAGAGAAGTAGATAGATTAATACTCTAGAAATATTATTTTGAATCATTTTAAATAATATATTTTATGTATGACCACACTTTTTTATATAACCTTTATAGAATTCATGAAGAAGAGAGTATTCTGTCAATGAGTATCAGCACAAACGAAAAATATCTTTTGACTAACATTTCTCAAAAAGAACCGGTAAGATTTTTAAAATTTATAAATAGAATGATTGAATTAAATTAAAAGGTGCTACAGTTTTAATTTTTTATGGATAGATTATTAATAATCAATTGTAAAGGATTGAAAGATAATTTAATTAAATGATAGATTTTTATGAAATTAATTCATACTAAAGGGTGGGAAATTTATACTATTCTGAGAAAAGAAAAAGATTACCATAATATATTTAAACTGGGATTTATGCATGCAACCATTCACACAAAACTTAATTTCTCATCTTTCATTTTTATCTCTATCTATTTTTATTTATGTTTTAAACTACTCATTTCATTAATGCTTCATCCCTCTTACTAATTTATTCACATTAAATTCAATATAAGAGGAAGGGAGGGTAAATAGGAATTTGCTTTCTTTTTTAGGTATAATCTTTGAAAATACACTTGATTTTTAGTATTGAATGAATTTTTAAGTTTACTTCAAAAAATTCTATTATTTTTTATAAAAATAAATCTATTTATATACAATTAGTTTGTTAAATTCTTAATTTTTTACATTTTTCCCAGATAATTTCTTTATAAATTTTGTTAATTTCCTCTTTATTAAAAATAAAAATTATCTAAATTCTTGTTTAATCAAAATTCACCCATTCAAATTTAGGAACTCCACTTATGGGATTTAGAGAAAAAGGAAAAAGTTAACACATATAAAGGTCACACACAACGCGAGTATTAATTGGGTTGCAGTTTTGGCGGAAATGACGATATGTTTGTAGTGTAAGGATGCGAAACAGGAACTATCTTTATTTGGTAAACTTTTAACAGTAAATCTATCACTCAAATAAAAGCTCATCATAAGGCTGTAAATTAAATTACCTTTCATCCTATTGATAAATCTACTATGGTTTCCTGCTCTGATGATTAAACAATTCGAGTTTGGGCTTCTGAACCTATTCACTAATAACACAGTAAATTACACAAAGCATAAATAAATTTTTGGAATTAATAAATACAATATCAAGTTTTTAATCAAATACTAGTTATTATAAACTTTTTGGTATATTAGATTGGGGGAAATAAAATTGTAATCATTCGTTCGTTAACTCATTTTTAAACAAAATTCCATTTGAGCATACTAACTTTGAGATTGATACCATTTAATTCTCCCTAAAAAAATCTAAAACCATAAAGTCTACCTTCATAAAATCAAAATAAATGGAAATTTTAATAGCAAACTGCCTCATTTTCTTCAAATTAAATAACTACTTAAACATTAAATTTGTTTAGCCTTTAAAGATAAAAAGAAAGGTTAATGTTTCTGTTTCAAAAAACCCTTTAATTTATTTATCTTTAATAGGTCTAGTTATCATACAATACCTTAATTATTTAAGAAAATTTTATTTTAATAAAATGTAAAAAGATTTTCTGCATTTTCTATTTATTAAGATTTAATTTAAATAAAATTTGCTTTCATTTATTAAATTATGTTAATATACAACTATAGAAGACGCTCAAAAGAATTCTCAAATTCAATAAATTATTGAAAATAATGATCTACACGAAGAAGAAGAATAAATTCTAATGGGAGTGAGATAACCAGGAGTTATAGGGGAAGAACATGATGATTTAGATGAAGTAGAGTTCCATTTAAGACACCATGAAGATGATGATGATGAAGAGGATGATGACGATGGAGAAGAGGAAGAAGAAGAGGATGATGAAGAAGATGAAAATGCTGCTGATGAAGATGATGATGTGGAAGATGAGGAAGATATTTACGGAGATAATTAGCATAGTAATTTTAAATTATGTCACATTTGAATTATATATTTACATTTTTTATGAATTATTAGACAGTCATATGGAAGAAGAGGAAGATGATGATGACGATGGTAATGAAGACTATGATGTAGATTAAGGAACTGAAGAAATTGATGACGAGTGCTCTTAATTTGATAATGCATAAAATCCACAATCTCAACATTGAAACGGTTTAAGGATTATTAGAGTATGATTAAACTGATATATAAAATTAAATTTTTAAAGAATTTTAATATTACTTTGAATTATGTTACTCATTAAAGCTATACTAAAGAGCACACGATTTTAGACAATAATAATAATTAATAATAATAAATATAATAAAAATAATACTAATAATCATTATAATTATAAATTTAAGAATTTTATAACTAATTACTATTCTATTACTTAAATATACACTATCCTATTCATGATGTCGTTTGTAATCTATAAAATTTATTTCTCCACTCTAATTTTATATTTCACTTTTTTCCTATCCTATTGTTACTACGTTTCATTTATTCAATTTATTTTATCAGACTATCTATACTTATTGCCTACCCGTATTATATAATAACTTTCAGTATTTTAAAAATTATAAACTATATTATTTTAAGAATTGATTAAATTCTATTGTTGAAAAAGAATGATCATTAAGCATTTTAAAAATTATAAACTATATTATTTAAAGAATTTATCAAATTCTATTGTCGAAAAAGAATGATCATTATTTCTATTGGTTATATATAATGCATTTTATTCCTTATCTCCTAGCTAAACAGAGATTCTATTTATAAATTCTTAAAATAAATCTCAAAATTGTATGAATGATATTTATAATATTATTGATAAATAAATTCTAGCAGGAAAGTTAAATGATATTTATTATATTTTATTTAACAATTTTTTAGGATTTATAATTTGAGAAAATAAGGAAGGAATTAAAGAAGGAAGATTAAGCATATTTGAAAATGTTAAAATGTTGCTACAAAATATATGTATTTATGTAAATGATATGAATTAAGATACTAATTTATCGTATTTAGTATAATTTAATTTTTTATTGTTGCGGAAAATCATTTGTTTAGATCTCCTCTAAGTTAGGATTATTTCTACTTTAGGAGAACATAACTAGGTAGGAATTTATAGGCTACTTGTGACTTAAATACAGCGAGAGTTCATTTTATATCTATTAAATTAAAATTATAATCAGAATAAGATAAAAGAAATTTATATAGAATAATCTCAATAAATGGATTTGCTATATTGTCAGGGATTGTTCACCGATTTCGTGGTCCACACATTTGTGATTTGGTCCGCCCATCGTTTTGTCATCAGATGATAAGCAAATCGCATTTATTATTTCAGAAGCAATTAAATTCAATTCAATTTGCATCTTTAACATGAATGAGATATTATTTATTGAAATGTTTGTAGTAATTACCATTTGGGATTATTGGATGGCTTCTAGAGGACTAACATACTTAGTACCTTAAAGTCAATCGATTACTTAAGTAGATCAATTTTTCTAATCAAGGCTTGCTACTAAAAATTAGCTTTGTCGCTTATTAGGCTATCTATAGAAAAGGCTTTTCTTTCTTAGTTTTTCATCATTAGATTCAGGATACACTGACTAGTAGTAAAAAGATGGTATTTTTACTCATGTCAGAGAAGTTTTTCTTTTTCACATGTTTTTAGGTAAATAGTGAGTGTTTCTTTTTAGTTTATTAATTGTTAATTGATTTAATTTTTTTATTTTATGGAAGAAAGTCCTCTTTTTAAAACCTAAATATTGTTTATTTTATTTTCAAATAAAATTAAACCTGCTATTTTCTGAAAATATCAATTTTGCTCTACCAGAATTCTGACTTATCTTTGGCCTTTAATTTAATAATCAAAATCTCAAAAACCCATAATATTTAAAAATGTCAATAAAAATGAAGTCTACTACATGTGTATTTATGATTTTGAATTAAATCAATATATTATTTGTAATTTCATTGTCTTTATTAAAATAAATGACTCAATCTGTCTGTTTTGGAAATAACTATTAATTTATATTTAATTAAACCTACTTACTAATCAAAATTTAAAGTAATAGAAAGTTTTAGAGCAGTTCGTGGCCTGTCTCCAAAAAAAAAATACAGTAAGATAAAAACTTTAATTTTAGACAATTATAATCGACATAAGGAAATACACATGTTGTTTTCAAGGGTTTTTATAATTTTAGATTATCAGTGAAAATATCAATCAATTTATAACTTCTAATCCAATTTGTAAAGCTAAAATATTAGTTTATTCAAGAATAAGCGCTTTTATTATTAGAATATAAACTCATTTAGATTAGTTACTTACTCTTCATCATATTTTGCAAATGATTAAGCATAAAAATTTTTTGTTAAAAATAAATCTTCCATCACAATAACTTTACTTCTTTTTAGACTAGTGCAACTTTTTACTTATAGAAAGCCCAAGATTTTAATTTACTCAAATTAACTTGCAAATTTGATTGGCAATCTTAAATAAAATTTGTTTATTTTTTAGAAAGGTTTTTTTTTGAAATCCTCTATTTGTAAAATGGGTATTTATTTACAGATCAAATTGATGGTTTTTTAAGCAGTACTAATTTGATATATTCCTAAATTATAGTTAATATTGACCATTAAATTTATCAAAATCCATGAAGTAAACAAGTGCTTATATACCAGAGATGCATACACTTTTTTATTATAATATGCCAAATATTTTTTGACTCTAGATTAATAAATTTTATGCATTCAATCCTATGATTATTTATATTTGTTCTTATAGATAGTTAAGCAAATGAATGAGGAATTTGGAAAAAATAAGGAAATACAATCTATTAGTAAAGTAAATTGCAAAATAAAGGAAGTAAAGTAATATTTATAAATTAGTCTTTATTAAGTATATTAATAATACAACAAATCCTGTGATTACTGTTCAAAAAACAAGATTTTTGAGTAAATAATATGACTTTAGATTGCAAAAGCACGACCTCTCATCAAAGGACAAAAACTTTGGGTGATTTGTTACCTCAATCTACATCAAATAAAAATTCTTACTCTAGAAGAGGATCAACCCATCCCTCTACTCTAAAATTAATGGGTATGGATTGGGTTTTTTTGGAAGAAACATCAAAGACTTTAAATATGAAGTATAGTATAATGAAGAGCAGACCTTCTCTGTAATTACCAAGTTCATCAACAAATGCTAATAGCAAGCAATTTGCAAATACATAAGCCAGATATTTGAATGCCAAATAAATTTCATGCAATAATACTAGTACTGACATACGCTCATCAAGAAGTACTTTCAATGTTACTAACAGGTCTCGCATTAATTTTAGCGAAGGGATATCAACAGGATGTATTACAACTCCTGCACCTAATATTCTTGAATCTTATAATAGTACAAGAAAATCATCAGTAAACCCAAATCTTTTTCAATCTACAACTACCGCAGGAATAGCTTACAATAATAATATAGGCGATTAATCTAAGGAGCTTAGAAAAAGATATAGAACAGATCCTTGCAGAATAAATATAAGTAAATTTTAATAAACCAATTCCTACTTATAATTATTGGTTTAGAATAATACATTCTCTTAATTAATAAAAAAAATTAACCTATGCGAAATAAATTGATATATTTTTAAAAGATAGATGCTGCTTATAAAACTTTATTGACATATTAAAGCATTGTCCAAACAACTTTATATGTTGGTTGACAAGTCATTATTTAATTTTTATATTTTATTATAAATATTATAGCTTAGGTTGATGAATATGATGACATTAATGAATAAGAAGAGTTAAATTAAATGTGGTCTTCAGTCATTGGCAATCCTATTACTTCAGATAATCCAATTGTTGAAGAAAAAATAAATAATATCTTGAAAGAGGTTGAGGAAGAAGATGAAATGAAATAATAAGAGCAAGCATTATTAAATAAATATTAATAATAAATGGAAAAGAGAGCTTTAAGCGAAAGTTAAAATAATAACTTCTCTTTAGAGAATTAAGAGTTTAATAAACTTCATAGAATACAGTAAAAAGACAAATCTTTTAAATAAGCCTATCAGAATAAGTACAAATTCTATTAAAACTGCTTTTCATTAAACTTGTAAGCTATTTACTATTTATAATTTACTTTATTTTAAATTAAAAATTATTTATTAAAATGAACTCAAGGTAAAACTAAGAGGCAGCAAACTGTGAAATGAATGAAAATTAGAGGTTTAACAGTAAAGTGGAAGAATCCCATATTCCTCTCCAAGCTATTTATAATAAAAATATCAACCTAGAAAAAGATCTAAAATAAATATATATGAAATATGAAAAAGACCCTGTAGAAATAAAGATACCATCTAGTAAAATAGTAAAAAATCTAGTGGATTAAAGATGTAGAAGAAAGAGTAGAGTAACTTCTACTCATTATTAGCATACTGTTAATGATGAATCTTAAGCTAATTAATAAATGAAAGAGAATGATGCATAAATTAAATTAATGTATAAAGACTATATAATGGATAAAATAATTAAAGGATAACCAATAAGTAAATAATTGCATATTAATTTAGATAAATAATCCACCAAAAATATGAATAATAATAACCCATAAGAAATTTAAAATAATTTGAGCATTAGTTTCAATAAAAAACCAGATTTATCTATTTTATCTCCCTATGATTCAACCCCATCAAATTAGAACTAAATAAAATTGATAGAATATAAAAGAAATATATTAGGTGAAAAGTAAGAAACTAGAAGCAAAAGTGTGATAGATTCACGAGCTCTATAAAAAGATTAAATTAAACTCCCTAACATTAGAGAGAAGAAAATAATTAAGCCTTACATTAATTCTACTCAAATCGAGAGTAGTACTCCAAACATTTAATCTAAAAACATAAAATCAAGACTGTATGATACCTATTATATAAAGCCTTCTTAAAGATTTTAACTTTATTCTTTAAAATTGGACAACATAAACCTAACTAAAGATGCATAAAGAAATTTTGAAGAAGAATAAATGCTATTTAATTAAAAATGAGTAAAAAGCAAAATTTAGATGGATTTTATTGACAATACTAATTTATTTATTTATATTTAAAAAATTTTGATTTTACCTTATATATTAAACTAATAAATACTATAAAATTCTCGTTAATAGGAACCTCTAGTTAAAAATATTAAAACAATGCCCATTAAAATCTCTTAGCAAACTTAATTCTTAGGAGGGGTTTATTTATGGAGAAATGACTATAATAAATATAATTATAAAATATATATAAATAATATCATAATTAATAAATCTGTATATACAAATATGTTAGTAGTATTTTAGTTAATTAATCAAATTTTATAAGAAATTAAATCAATCATCTTCAGTTGTAAGGTGGATAACAAAAGATTAAAATTTGTTAACTGTTTACAAATAAAATTTGATTTAATCAGTAAATTAAAATTTTTATTATATCAATTAAATTAGCTTTCATTTAATCAAGGTAAAATATTATTAATTAATGAAGCTTTAATATTTTTATCAAAGTAATGGATTTGACTTACTCAATAAGTTTTAAAAAAGATGTAAATATTATCATTAAAATGCCTTTATAGTAAAATATAATTGAATTATTTTTATAAAGTAAAATAAGGAGAGATCAATTTTTAGAGTTTTATTAAACTAAGCCCATGACCAATAAATAGTTGTAGTAACAACAATGACGTATTTCTTTTATATTGAAAAATAAGTAAGGAGGAGATTAAGAATGGAATTAATAATATTAATCAAATAGCAAAGCTTGAATGAATTTACTAATTTGAAATTAGGAAAATACAAAATATGTTAAGGGAAATGGATTGATTACATTTTTTAAAAAAAATAATTACAATAAATTACAATAGATGGATGTGTATATCTATTATTTTGGTACATTACACATATATTAGTATATTTACTTACAATTTATTGTTTAAACCAAAAATTCAATAATATTTATCTTAACATCCTAGCGGGTAAGTAAAAATATCTATTTTAAATTTTCATCAAAATATTGGAAACTATAAATTTCTATTTGCACTCACAGAACCATTCTTTGTTATGGGTTGCACAAGCAGGTCAGATTTTTTATTTATTTCTTCTTCTAAATTCTAAGCTTCAATCCCTTCTTGCTACTTAATAATTCTCTCTAGGAGAACTTTTTCTAAAACTAACTAATTTTTTTATAAGTTGCTTTCACTATATGCAAAATGTCTTTCTACTGAGTTAAAGTTTGGTAAAAATTTTTAAAGTAACTAGTAAGACTCTAAATTTATGGGAGTACTCATTTTAGAATGAGGTTTTTTTAATAAATTATGAGGTTCGTAGCTTAAATAGTTTCTGTTGGAGTTGATGTATTTACAAAGTAAACTTGCTACATCTTTGTTTTTATTTTATTAGTTAAGGCTTTAAGTATTTCCATTTTTAAAAAAGTTAATTTTGTTTTAAATTTTAGGTATTATAGAAAGTGATTTGCCTTATGACTTAGACTATTCCTATTATTGTTATTAATTATTTTAATCCTACTATGTGTTTTATTCTTGTATGCAATTATTTTGAGAAATATTATTTTCTTCATTTTGTCTTCCCTCTAACTTTTTAGAGAAAATGTGCTTTTCTTTATAGTATTAAGCATTAAATGGATTGTATATTATCGGATTGTTTCCATTTAGCTACTTTGAAATAGCTTAAATCTCTGATAGGCATTCTTTAGGGACTTCATTGGGTTCTTTATTACTAGTTACTGTATTAGGTTTAAGTGCTTTATCTAGTGTAACTAGCTTTTTAAAAAAGTTCTAAAATGTTTAATTTTCACAGTCTTATTTATATTAACTTTTCTTTTTCTATAGGATTATTTATCTCATTAATTTATCTCCCTTTGCCGTTACCTACTCACCCATAAGCTGCTAGCTGTTTTCTTATTTGATTGTATAAAATGTTCGAATAGATTAATTCGGAGATTTAGATTTTTATAGAGGAGATCTATATTACAATTTATGATTTTAGTCATCTTAATAACCATTCTTCTAATCTGGTTAGCTTTAATTATGGAATTAGTAAACATTGTTAGTGTCAATAGAATTATTCTTCATCTATCTAAATATTTTCATTTGATGTTCTTTTATTTTACCATACCTGAATGATCTTATTAATTCATTGAATTTATGTTAAGATTCTTCTAATTTATTTTTTATCTCTTCATTGCTGTTCGTTTATTCTTTTGATTATAATTTTTAAAAGCTCTCTCCTCTGTTTAAAAATGAGTTTTAGCATTAAAAGTATTAATCTTCATCTTTAAGTATCTCTACACTTTTACTCTCGCTTCGATTTCTCGTTTTTAATTCATTTTATTTTTGATTATCTGTTATTTTCTAATGTTAGTAATGAGTATCTTCCTCAAATCCGTTATTATTTTAAAATGCACTTAATTATAATTTATCAGAGATGTCTTATTTTATTTTTTTATCTTTAAATTTTTGAACAATTTGTGCCTGAGTTTAAGGAAACTATGTTAATTTTTAGTTTTCTTAGCTTATTTATTAGTAAAGTGATTTCTATCGTTAATTTTGTTAATATATATCATTTGAAAAGTTTAAATTCATTTTTTTAAAGCTATTTCTACCTTAAACACCAGATAATTATGGAATCAGTACTTAGTATGAGTGGTTGTTTTGATTATTAACTAAATATTTATCACTTAACTCAACTATTTTGCCATTATTTTCTATCAATAAGGAATTATTTCCTATCCTTTATCTATTCTCAATCAATCGATTTTATTTTTTTTACTAATTTTCAAATTAAGCTTTTTTATTTCCAATACATTAAGGAAGTAAATAAAGATTAGATAGCATCTAAGTGTTTTACACTCTAGGTGGATCAACCCTAGTAACATTTTCTACTTATGATATTTGCTAGGGATAAAAAGTTGAAGAAGCTGTATTATTTTCTGTTCTCCCTTGATCAGAATACCTAAAGACAGAGAAGTTTTATTCTACTGAAATTAACTTTTAAAGGAATTCGTGAGATGACTTCCTTCTTTTCTAAGGCTACTTTTTCAGGCCTGTATTTGTCATAAAGTTGGATGCAGATGCATTCTTATTCATTTATTTTTGTTTGGATCGTATTGATTTGTTTATAAAATAAATAATGTATCTTTTGTTCTACTTGAACTATTGTTTTTCTAACTTCTAGATCTCAATAATTAAGAATTATTTCGCATAAATAATTTGATTGATTTTTAATAAACAATAAATTAAATAGAACTCTTATTCACCAATCAAATTTATAAATATTATCATTATTATTATTAAATTCAAGCTAGCTATAGCAAGTAGAATTTACTATATTAACTATATTAAGTATTTTAGAAATTAATAATACAAAATTAAATAAAAATTATTATTTCTACTATCTGCTTTTTGTATTAATGAATAATTATTATTTTAAAAACTCTGTCATTTTTATTACTGGATACTTGCATAGTAGTTTAACATTTAACTTATGATAACACTCATTAACATTTGAGTGCTTTTAATTTATAGAAAAGAAACAAAAAGGAATTTATTAGTTAGATGAGGGCTTCAAGATTAATAGAGATTTTAATTATGCTTGGATTTGATTGAGGAAAATAGATGAATATTTAAAATTTGATACTATAATTTCACAAGAAATTATGATAAAACCATGATAATAAAGTAAGCAAAAAGAAATTTATTATTAAAAATAAATTAATTATTAATATTCACAAAATACAAACGGAATAACTTATAGATAATCTAGTTTAGTTAGGTAGTAAAAAGTAATATTTAATCATTTAGCAATCATCAGCAGAAGCGAGTTAGTTAGCCAGAGCATTTATCATTAAAAGTATTAAATCTTTATCTATTTAAGATAGTAAAGAACAAAATAATCAAAAGGAATATTTGAACAGCATTTATAATAAGATTTATACTATCTATAGCAGCATACCAATAATTCATTGCAAAATCAAAATCAATAAGAGTTTCTGATTATCGAGAGGATAGAAAGATAATTTATATTTTTCCTTTAGGTTTCATTGGAGTAGAAGCAATAAAATGAATTAGCTCAAAAACAAAGACATAAATAGCATTAAAAAAGAAATAATCAAAGATCTTCAGGGAGATCCTAACTTTAATTAATTCGAGAAATTTTCAAAAATATCTACTAAAGTATGTTAAGATATTATCGCAGAATGCAAAGAAAACGATCTAAAAGAGAATCTTTTTAAAGTTAAATGCACTTCACTTGGAAGTGAGCTTGTTAGATATGTGTCTCAATATGTACTAGCTGCAAAGAGAAACAGGCCAGAAGTAAATATACTATTTAATTATAAATAAAGCTTTATCAGGATTTGACTGATTAAAATATTATTAGCAAAATGATTAATTGTTTAAAAAGATGAAATGATTCCTCAATAAAAGAATCTATCAAATAAATATTAATCAGGAAATAAAATAGCTTTTGATTTGAAAATTTCAGAGAATTTATGAATATTAACAAATAAATTATAAAATTTTAGAAAAGATTAGACGCACTTAGAATATAGCCAAGATCTGATTGCATCAGATTAAAAGATTTCGGCTTTGATTGTGTAGAATATGGAGATGATGATAAAATAAGAAGAGGGAGAAGCGGAAGGATTGAAGAAAAGTGTGAAATAGAGTCTTTAAATGATGAATAAAAGGAGAATTTAAAGTTGCAATTATTAATTAATAATATTATATTAGTCAAGAGTGCAAAGGATAATCAATTGTTAATAGCTTTTGAGGATTATTAGTAGCTTTTTGTATAGCTATAGGAATTATTTCCATCTTTATTCTTTGATGGGAATGCAAAGAAGATTATATTGCCAGACAAATATTATGATAAATTAGTTAATAAATTACGTTCATATCTGATAACTATTTAATCATCTAATTCCTTAGCAGAAAATAAAGTGTAACCTACAAGTGATAAGAACAATACTGAGGCTTCTTCACCCTCTCCTTCTCCTCTAAACTAGAATCAGAAAGTCAACAATAACAATGCCTAAGCAGGAGATTAAATTGCATGTAATGATGATAGATAACCTCCCTCTTAAGTTCCTCAAAAAAAATTGTCTTAAAGTATTTTTTAGCAGAACCCTTAATATAAATAAGTACCAAGTGGACAGACATTTAGTTAGAATAATAGTATTGAAAGTGTGTACTTATAAAAGATAAAATAATTAATCTTGACTCTTGCTATTTTCGTAGAAAATAACTGGCTTTAATATGTTATGAAGTAAAATAACATTGAAAAAGAAGAAAGAAAGCGTCGCAAGAAAACAAGCGAAGCAGATCCAACTACAATATCTATATAATCTCCAAATTTATCCTCAGCTAATACTAAATAAGAAAGTTCCTAAAGTAACAAAAATAATATCACAGACTTTTAAGCTAATTCATCAGCTACTGCTTCAGCAGCTATTAGGAAGGCAAGTGAGGATAAATAGTATTATTAAAGTTACAACACAAAATCTCTAAGAGAAAGAGGTGGATTTGATTTTGGTTATAAAGTTAGTAAATTATGGGAAGATACTATTGAATTTGAGTGTGATTCTGAAGTTACCGATTCAGAAGAGGAAGAAGATGATTTATTTTATTATGGTTACCCTCACCACCCAAATCATAAAAATAGGCATATGAATATTGACTTACTGAACCCAAACAGTGGATAAGATTCAATAATTAAGTAAATATTTGCTCAATATGATATGCAACAATATTAAATGCCTACGATGATGATGATGCCTCCATAGACAACTTCTCGAAGAAGAATGTCCGTAGATATCCAAGATGCTCGTAGTAGTAATTAGAATCCATTTGGTTTTGCTCAATTCTTTAATCCATTTGCAGCAGCATAACATCACTACAATTTACATTATACTCCCTCATCACATTAATACTATTAAATGTCTCCTTAACCACTAGCTCATCATCAACATCCAACTCCTCCTCATCTTAACCATTAATAACATCCTTTAATGAATAACTTTGCATAATTGCCAAAATAACCTCCCTAATAATTATAAAATCCTACTATAGGATAGCTACAATCCTAAAACAATGTAGCTTAATAAAGCAATATAGTCTAAAATCAATAGATTCTCCACTTACAAAATTAACCTCTAGTTCCAACACAAATACAGTAAAAACAACAGCAATAGTAATAATTGAATTAGTAAAGCTAGAATTTATATGGTTTGGGTTAATAAACATAGAGTTAATAACAGCATAGTGTATAATAAAACCAGAATGTTCTTGGACCTTAATTCAACCCCTATAATCTTGCTGCTCATAATTTGCACAATTTAAACTATGTTTAAAATATGCCTCTTAATTTGCATAACAATCCTCACACTCATGGGTAGCTATTTTTGAATGCACCTCCTCCACATATGTTTTAGATGATAAATAATAATACCAGTTAAGATTTTTATAATCATCTTTTCTAGACCTAGAATTTCAGCAATTAGTTCTTCCCAATTAATTTATAGCCTAGTAATTTTAATGGAAATAATCAAAGTAATATTCCTGCAAATCAAATCAATAACATTCAATAAAAAACATTAGATGGATAAGCCAACGATATACTTTAAAACTTACCTAAGTAGCAGCAGATAGGTTAAAATAAATAATAACAGCAGCAAGGAAACAATTTTCCTTAAGTAAATTAAAATATTATGAATAATTAACCACTCTAAAGCACAAGTTAATAAAATAGAAATTAACAAAATAATAATGATTAATAACCTTCAATATTTTAACAAAACTTTTTATCAACTATTCCACCTTAGCAAACAGCATCTCCGTAGATTGGAATAGATACTGGTAAAATGGACAATATGCCCTAGCTATTGAATAATAATAACAACAATATAAATTTTAACAAAAGTAATAATAATAATAATATTTAAATTTAAAATCCAGTATTATAATAATAGCAGTAGTAATAATAAAGATCTCTTTCTCATCCATAATAAGCAGCAGGAGCTTTTAATATACTCCCCTCTCCCGAATCAATAAATAGCTCTAATGTTTCTTACAATGCACCAAATTAGCAACAACAATAATAGCAGTAATATTAACAGTTTATTGATTAGAATAGTTTACCTAATTTCATGCCTTCTCCAAATATGATATAAAATTTATCATAATAGTAGTAATAAGTTAACCAATAGCAACAGTAATAATAGATTTAAAATTAATAATAGTAACAATCTCAATAATAAAATTAACAATAACAGAACATCCATAATTCTAATAAAAAATAGTAAAATAACTAATAAAATTAAGGATTTAATTCAATAAATTAGAATATGAATGTAAATTAAAGTAGTCCTAGCCATAATTTTGGAGCAAATTAAAATATTTCTAACAATAACTAATAAAACTAGATGCAGTAGCAATAGTAACACTCTTAATAATAATAATAGTAAAAGAATAAAAATTCTAATATATAAATGGTAGGATCAACATAACATTTATAACAATACTCTAACTACAAATAAAATAAAAATAACTAATAGAATAAAGATATTACTCATTTAGTATCTCCCGTTTAAAAAAGTTAAATTCATAAGTAGTACTAATAAAATAATAACAACAATAACAATAATAATAATAATATCCCTCCTTAATGTCATTCTCCCTTATCAGCTATTTCATTAGATGATTAATTAGTAGGTCCTTCAGCAGTTAATAATAATACAATCAATGCAAGTAATAGCAATAATAGTATAAATGCAAGTAACAACAACAATTCTAATTAACATTTTATGAATAACTACAATAACCACCCATATGGATTTAATCAATCAAATAACAATACAAATAATATGAATAATAATTACAATAACTACCAAAATAACCTAAGAGGAGTTAATTAAAAATAATAAGGATAAAGTGCAGGAAGTACATATTCAACATCATCTTCCAACACTTCAAACTCATCTACTTAGCATTAACCTTAAAATAATTCAAGCAGAGGGTAGGCTAACTCATTAGGAGTTTTACCTGGCAATAATGGTAATTTTAATAACTAAATTCAATAGTAATAACAATTCAATTAAGGTAGATAAAATATGATAGCTAATAATAATCAATAGTAGTAATAAACCAATAAATAAAATTTTTAGAATAACAACATAGTTAATAATAATAATAATACCATAATGAACAGTAATTAAAATAATTAAGGTTCTAATTAAAAATAAAATATGAACTAGCAATAGTAATAGCAGCAAGGAAATAACAATAACATGAATCAAATGAGCAGCAATTCTAATCTAATAGTAAACAATCTAAATTTTAATAACTTGATAAATAACAATTAATAGAATAAAAAGTATAATAACAACAATAATGATATGGCATCTCATATGTAGAATACGGGAAGCATAGGTGGTAATTAGCATTAACAACAATAACAATATGGTAATAATAATAGTAATAATAGCAATAAGACAAATAAAAAGAAACTTGGTCAATCAACTAGTCAATAAAATATTAAAAATATGAGCAATATTTTAAATCATAACAGTGCGAATAACAATATGAATTAAGGAGGAAACAATAATAATAGCAACAACAATAATCAATAGACTCAAAACCTTCCTATTATATCTAATATAATTTAGAATATTAATATTTGCAGCTCTCCATACTAATAATAATAGCAAGTAAATGCTAATAATACTTCCTTTTCATCAAATAACTCTAACTGCAGTAACAACAATTTCAATACTGGTAATTCTAAAAATTTAAAAGACTCTAAAAGGAATAATAACTTTATCAGAAAACCTGGGAATCCTTAGAATAATTAGAATTAAAATATAAATCACAACAGCAACAACAATAACACCCATAACTAGAATCCATAAAACAACTAACACAACAATAACAATAACAATAATTTAAATATAAGTAGCTCTTGAACTATTTATCCATTTTATAAATGCTAAAAATAATAACATTCTTATTTTTTCCTCCCTCCTATTTCAAATAATTTATAACTAATATTGTAAAGAAGTTGATTACAATTTGAGTATTAATTTAAATATTTATTTGTTAGTTTCTTCTTTTCCAAACTTGTATTAATTAAATTATCTCCACCACTATTTATTCATATTTCCTAATGTCTCCTATTAAAAAACAACTATTCTTATTGATAGACAAATGAAATATTTTTATTCTATTAAACTTGAGATAATTTAGTAAAAGCGTCCTATTTATTATTTTATTAAATGAGAGTTGTTAGAATATTTAATTTATTCAGTCATGAAAATAAATTATTCATAGATAGGAGGGTTTTATTACAAAAGAATTTAGCCCATAATTGATTAAAATTTATCAAACCAAATTAGTTAATAATAAATAAGCAAGATTGTTAAATAAATGGAGGACAGATACAATTCAAATTAGTCAATATAATCTCAAAATAATGTATGTTCTTCCAACTCGACAGATAATACAGATGGATAAATAAGATCAAAGAAATTTGGCATAGAAAAAAATTTTATCTCCAAAATATTATAAAGTTCAAAAAAAATTGATGATAATTTCAAAAAAGTAATTCTTAAAAATATCCATAATGTTTGCAATGTAGTCTACGTAGATTAAGGGAGCTCTAATTACGTCTATAAAGCAGATATGTATGATAGAAATCTTAAAAAATCCTGCTGCTCTATTAAGCTAAACCACTCATAATCATTTGATGAAGGATTTTAGAGAGAAATTGATATTCAAGAAGATATCTCATAATTTGAAGAAGAATTTAAAGATAAAGACCTAAAATAAAATATTTATTATGACAATATTGATCCTAGCGGAATTATTAAGTACTACCACAGCTTTAAGGATGGTTTTATTAATGGTGTTATTATGGAATATTGCAATGCAACTCTAGAAGTATTATATTAAGACTATGAAGGAGAATATAAAGAAATAATTAAAAAGACATTCTTTGATAAAAATAATATATCAAGAGATCTCAATTTTATGAATCTAATTCTTTAGATTCTAAAAGCTTTAAATTTCTTGCATTATGAAGGTCAAATAGGGTAATTTTATAAGTAATCTTACATTCACAGAGATATAAAGCCAAAGAATATAATGATGTAAATCGACGGAATCAATTAATTTACTATAAAAATCATTGACTTAGGAGGCTTAACAGATAAAAATGAGGATGAAAACATTGATTAAGTTTTTACTAAAGCTTATCTATCACCTGAATAAATTAAATTTTCTGATCCAAATAATACTCCTATAGAACCTATTTAAGGAAAATGTTATGATATTTGGGCTCTTGGAATATGCTTATACTAATTATTTGCGTAATTAAAAGATTTGTTAGTTATTTAATTCATTTATAATTCTTTTAAATATGTAATATAAATATTTTATATCAAAGAATTAAAGAAAAACTAGTTGAGATGGGAAAGGATTTTTAGAATATAAAAGTTAGAAATGAATAAATTTATAATAATTTAACTGCAGAAAGATTAAGAAAAATCGAAGGCAGGGAAAGAAGAGATGAAGTTTATAATTGTGCCAGCGATATATTAAATATGCTTTTATCTTAATCCTACAGAGATAGAGAATAGAAAGAATATCTCAATCAAGTAATTAGTAGAGTCGATGATTGTGTCTAATAATTAATTACTATCACTTAATCAAGACCTGAGTAAAGCAAATATGATACCGTATTTTAAGAGTATAAATTGTTTTTCAAAAATGGAGATAGGATAACATATCCTGATAAATTTGTGAATGATTCTTTAACCTTCTTAATAGAATGCCAAAAGTTCAATTCTTAATATGATTATATTGGTTTCTTTAATTAATTTGCAAATTTTATTAAAAAAAACTTCAATGAGCAATATGAAAATTTCAATAACTATAATTAAATGAATTTATTATGGTTTATTGACAAAAAAGAATAAAAGTTTTCACAAAATGATTTGAAATAAAGCACACTAAACATATTAAAAAATATGTTAAGAACCATTTATAATAAAAATAAAAGACTAAAAGTAGATTAAAAAACCAAAAATATCCTTTATTGCACATACTATTTAGCAAACCTATATTTCAAATTACAATATTATTTATACATCGATTGCTTTAATGAATGTCTTTATTCAATAACCTCTTTTAAAGATATCTAAACAATTGATTTAGCTTAAATTTAAGATAAAATCATCTCATTAGTTTAGTCTTAAAGGTATGAGCAATTTTTTTTAATTTTAGATTAATTAATTTATTTATTTATCACCTTAAAATCTTTATTTTAAATAATAGTTAGAATTGAATAAATGTCGGTAAAATGAAGCAAATTCTCAAATAAAAAAATCATAGTATTATTTTAGTCCTGAGTGATTATTAGAAATTAATTTTTTTCAATATTTTTAGAGCTATAATTTGAAAAATATTCATTTTTCCTTATTTTATAATGAAAACCATTAAATAGTATAAAATTCAATTCAATATATTATTTTGAATGCCTATTCTTAACTTCTTGCTATAAGACTCCTAAAGGAACTATTAATTATCCAAATAAAAATTATATTTTACAATGACATTTCTTTATATTATAGACATTCTTATAGACTTACCTTCCCTATTAAAGTTAGATCTAAAGACGAAAGCTATGGCTATAGTAAGAACATTTATCCTTATATATATAATGTATTGAATTAATAAAAAAACTATCTATTTTATTGTAACATTAATAAAATCTAACAATCCTTCTTATAGAAAAAAAGTTAATTGATTTATCTTATTTTATTATTATTCTAAAATTAATGAAAATGTATAAGTAAATTTAATTAGAATTAAGTAATTATGTATGTATCTTTGTATATTGATTGACTGATTGAATTTTAATTTATCAAAATATTATTGATATAGTAATATAAACAAAAATTAACAAATTATATCTATATTAAAGTAAATTAAATACCTTTTTACAATAATCCACTTTGATTATTCTTTCAATTCAACATCTCTATATCCTCACTTCATATTAGAAATCTTAATCTTAGTATCTTCTATAAATTAATAAAATTCTACAGCAATCTTATAAAGTTCATCATCAAAGTTACTATTAGGATTATCAATATCGCATTTACTTAAACTTGGGTCTTATAAAGATTTTTTTTCAAAAAAGTATCCATAATAATATCTATCTCCAAACCTTATCCTATCAGGAAATTTTCCGTAATGAGCTCCTTTAAAATCCTTACCTTCGAATTATTTTTCATAATTATCCCAACAAAATTTTAATCCTAATTTTTTTAAATATTCATTAGCTTTTTTTATGGCTTCCTTCTTCAATTATTATCTAGATTTTAGAACATTATTTTCTTAAGTTTATCTTTTATCTTATGATTAATTTTATTAGTTTGAGTCAAATGTATCTTAATCTTCCTCATTTTAACATCTTTCTTTCTCCTCCTATTATATTGATTTGAGCTAATCCATTAATTAAATAACCTTAATCTTAGAAATTTCTATGTTTATAGGATTTTTTGTGTTTTAAGATATCTATTTCTTAATTTTGATGATTTATATTAATTTATAGTTCACAATTACATTATTATCAGAAATAGTTGAAAAATGCACTAAGAATTGAAATTTCTATTTAATACAAACTCTTTTATTTTTAAAATCTTAAAAAATTAGTTGTGAGTTAACAATTTTATTTAAAATTTTTAGGTATTATCTAAAATTATAATAATTAATGATGAATTAATTCTAAAGAAGTATATTACTATTAGAAGAGAAATAAAAATTTAATTAGTTTAAAAAATAAAAATAGCAAATAACATACAAACAATTTAATTACACTTAATTTATTTTTAAGGAATCTATCAACTCAATCCTAAAAAAACAGAGATTTTGAGATACTATAAAAACCTTTTTAATTTTTAATCCTAAATATTTGCATAATTTTTTTATATAATGCACATTAAATCAGAATATTAAATATTTAATTAATATAAATCAAAAATTTGTCATACTATTGTTATCAAATATTTACAATCTATCGTTTAAAGAATGTCTTTGAATAGTATTTTTTCTGCTATTATGAAATTAAATTTAGGAGAAAGATCAAGGAAAATAAAATCAATAACTATTATTGACACTTAGCTTAAATGATAATAAATATGGAAAAGGTAAATATTTATTTGGCTAGTTATAGAAAATATGTTCTGATTTCCTTTTTTTACATAAGATACAAAGACATATTCATTCAATTTTATTCAAATAAGTTAAATAATTATAAAGAATAATAATGAAATTTGAGAATTTAAAACACATTAAATTGGTTATTCAGTAAGAAACAATAAAAATTTGTTTTATTATACAATTTTTAAAGTTATTATAATTCTTTTTTACATAATTATTTTTAATTTATAAAACATATTAAAGTAGATTGGTTGTTTGTTTGTTTATTTATTACTATTCATTAATTGGCTCAAAAAATTAAAAATTGAGTTGACTAAATAGATAAATTATTATTGGGTTCTAATATTTTGCTAGAATTTAATAATTTACTTAATAATATTTATCTAGTTAGAAAATAATTAACTTAATAATGAAAATTCTTATTTATTTTTTTAAAACAAGTAAACTCTAGTATTAATTTATTGTTTACGAAATAGATAAAATCACTTCATATTGAATTTCAATCGAAGCCATATTTAATAATCCTTAAATACCTTGAAAAATAGAAAATCGAACAAAATAAAATTAAAATCTTCTTTCTCATCTTTAATAAAATATTAAAAAATACTAAATGCAAAACCTAGATTAAAATTAGAATAATATTGCTTAAGGAACCCCAATACCGCCTTTCTAATAAAATCGTGATATGGCAGTATATTAAATGGATCCTCCACTTATTCTTAAATGTGATTTACTACCTTAAAATTAAAACATTACTTCTATCTCTCCTAATCCTGTTATAGTTAGATGCATAAATTGTAATCAAGTTATCACTTCTGTAGTAACTGCTAAATCTGGTTCAGGTACTTATACTTGGTGCATCCTTCTATGTATTTTTACTGGATGTTTCTGCATTCCTTTCTTTATTGATGGCTGTAAAGATAAAATTCACTCTTGTCCCAAATGCTAATCTGTTCTAGGAATGTATGAGTATAATTTATGTTGAGATTTGGCTAATATATAATTAAAAATTAATCTAAAATATTTCATCAATTTTTTTTATTTCTCTCTAATAGATAGATATTTTCATAAATTATTTCATACTTTTTTTCAAAAGTCTATACAAATTTACTATTTTAATAAGTCTTCTCATTTTCTATCAGAAAATAATAATTTAAAGATAGAAGTAAATAAATAAAATTAACTTCTTTTTTCTCAAAATAACAAAGATGTTTCACTTAAAATAAATTCTGTTGTACTTTTCTATTCTTAGATTTATTATTTTAGTGTACCCCAATTTTATAAATGTATTATAGGTATTGCCAGGATTTTTTTTAATGAGGTAAAATAGCCTCGTTTAGATTTGTTATTTATAATAATAAATTTAATATTTAAAAATAGTTTACATATATTTGATAAAATATAAAAAAATATAAAATAATTAAATAAATTGTAAATTTATCTTTTTATATATTAACATACATTTAATTTAATTTTTAAAAAATTTATTTAAAAATTTATATTTTATTTGTAAATAGATTAAATTAATGTTTTTGAAATAAAATTTTATTAAAATAAGACCAGCTTTTCTACTTAAATTTTTTTAGTCGTCTGAATAGAAATTCTTTTGATTTTTCTATTAATTTTCAAAAATATATTAGATGTAATAGTGTAGATCAAGATGGAGTGCAATCTGGGTGATTCTTTTTAGAAAAAGATCCAAATTTACAGTAGACAAGGCAGACAGGTGAGGTTTTTTAGAATGAAAAAAATAAAAAACTCTCTGTCTTTTAAAATATACTCTATATTTCTACAGCCCCAATTAATAGGTTTAATATTATAATTAAATATTTTTAGTGTCTAATTTTGATATGTAGATTCAATCACTTTTATTCTTCTCTTACTATTTTCTTATAAATATTTTTGATAAGATATATTAGAATAAAATAAATTATAAGATTTGAAAAATAAATTGGTAAAAGAATAGAGTTTTATATTTTTTTAATATCAAACATATTTGAAAAATCTATCTACTAATTGTGAATTAGGGGAAACTATCTACTCCTTACTAATAACAATAAATTTAAATAAAAATGAATTCTATTCTACTTTAACTACTTTTTTAAATGGTTATGTCTAAAGCTAAATTAATTTAAAAAGGTGTTAATATTACAATTCTCTGCTTAAATGTTTTACAAAGTTAATTAATTTTTAAAATTAATATAATCTAAATTATAGAGCTACTTAATATTGTAATCTATCTTTTAATTAATATTGAGAAAGTAAATTAATCAGTCTTTCTTGAAAAATAAATTCAATAGTAATATTTAAAGCTTTTGGTTTCAAATAAGGATTTTCAAAATGTCAAATAATAGCTAATTAATTACCAGCAAATCTAATTTCAAAAATATTCTTTGGAACATTAATTTGGTTATTTCTAAATAATGTATTGCATGCATGTATTCTATTTTTACTTTTTTTAAGGAGATACAAAAATTTGATTTGATTTTTTTCAAAAAAAATAATAAAATTATGATGAATACTAAGATATTTAAATTGAGATTTTAGTATTATTTTAGAAATATTTTAGCAAATAGTACAAATTTAAAATTATTGGAATCATTAATATAATAATTATTTTGAGTTTAAAAAATAAATCAAAGTCTATAAACTTTACTCTGCTTAAAAAATTGGTTCTAAAAATTAAAAATTCTATCAGAATTAGATGGATAAATTTTCTGATTTCTTATACCTGATCTATTTTAATTATTTGAAAATGTATCTTGAATTGAAATAAAATTAGATCTCAAATAAATTAATTGAAAGAATAACTACAAATATTTAAATTTTTTTAAATCGAGTAAACTCTAGGAAATAGATAAAACCAATTCACATAAAGAGCCAATTCGAGTAAATTTTAATAATTCTTAAATACATTTAAAAATACATAATATTTAAATAAAGCTATAAAATCATCTTTCATAAAATTTGATCATTAAAAATACTTAAATGCAAGGCCAAGATTAATATTAGTATCCTATAGCTTAAGGAACCCCAATATAACCCTATTAATAAAATAATTAGATGCCAGTTTATTAAATGAATCCTCCAATTAATCTTAAGCCTGACTTACAACCCTATATTTAAAACAATACTTCTAATTCTCCTTACCCTACTTAAGCTAAATGCCTAAATTGTAATCAGATATTCACCACAATAACAACAGCAAAATCTGGTTCAGGTACTTATACTTGGAGTTTTATACTTTGTATTTTTACTGGATGTTTCTGCATTCCTTTCTTTGTTGATAGTTGTAAGGATAAAATTCATTCTTGTCCTAGATGCTAATCTCCTCTTGGAGTGTATGAATATAAATTATGTTGAGATTTAGCAAATAAATTATAATTTATCTAAATTAATAATAAGACATGTTTACTTTTTTATTTATATTTCTCCAAAAATCTATATTTTCTTTAATAATTTCTCACATCATTCTTCAAAAATAATTCTAAAATTTAATTATCCTTTTTAAAAACTATTCTTACCACTCATTAAAATAAAAATAATAAAATACTAATTCAAAGAAAAAGGTGCAAAAAAGAAATAAAATAAACAAAAAAGATAATAATTATTTCTAAAAAGAAAATTTTTATCTTAATAATTGAATTTGATCATTTTTAATAAAGCATCTTTCTTTTTTTTGTAATCCTATTTTAAAAATTAATTTAAAATTAGTCTTTTTAAAATAAATAAAGTACTAAATATATATGTGTTAATTATTTAAAGCTAATTTTATCATTATAAATTTTTTTATATATATAAATATTATTCTCACTTGAGAGAGAAAGAGAGGTAATATATAACAAGTCTAAAAAGGAATATTCTGGAGGTGAAAAAACTTACTACTAGTAGTAAATGATAGATAGATAGGTAGATAGATGGAGATTCATAATATGAATTTAAATAAATTAATATAAGTCACTAATGAAGCTGATATACTACTTTTAATAAGATAGATCTGTGATTAAAAATCAATCTTTGATGTACAAGATTTCCTAACATCAAAAGATAATTTAAGAGATACAATAAATATATAGAAAGTAGGTGTTTTGAAATATGCAAAACTAATAAGATTAATCATCGAGCACAAATTAAAGAAGAATAATTTAACTAGCCTTTTTTAATCCGGTTAAATACTAAAATAATTTAAAAGGGTCATGCTTAATATTGAGGACAAAGTTATTATTTTTAAGATAGGGACATTAGTGTGGATTAAATCTATTTAGTTTATTTTATTGTATATATTCTTCTAGTTTCTTAAGGTAAACAAACAACCATTTTGAATTCCGCAACGCCATTATTGATCATCATTTTTGATATTCTGTAAGTTGATTCTATTGAAAGATAGAGTGTAATAAAATTATTACCCAATATTAAATCTTAGATTCAACTTAAAGAATGATTACTTGCTTTTATTTAATATTTACATTCAATTTAGATATTAGGATTACTAAATCCCAATTTATTTCTTGTATAAAAAGGATAATTATTATGCAAGTTATTTCTTGGCATTTTTTGTAATAGATAAGATGATTAGGACTGTGATCCTCTATTTTGAATATAGAAATGAATAACTTTTTATCCCACTCTTGCTTCTCATGGTGCTATTTTAAATGGAAGAAGCCTTAAATATAATTTATAATCGCAAGGATAAATACGTTTTTGACATCATGTATGCTTAAACTGTCTTTATTAATATATTTCTAGTCCCACAAATTATTGTTGTCTTTGTATGGATGTACTTTAGTGCCCTTCAAACTGCTTTTTTCTTGGTACTACCTTGCTTCTTACTCTTGTCTTTTTATCTCAACTTAATCTGGGTTATTTCATTAGAATTCGACCCTAAAGACTACTTTGGAACGCTATTAATATTTAAGGAACTTTATACTTTAGGCTTTCAATTTGTTGGGTTTGTTGCTATGATATTTTTTTGTCGAATGATAGAAAACTCTTTCTTCTACTTAGTGATTATGAATACTGTTTTGAGTGTAGTCATGTCAGTTCGATTTATAAGCTCACCTTTATACATCAAAGGCTCTAAAAATGAAATAGCATATTATTTCTTTCTCCTATTCTTTTCTATATTCTTCCATTCTGGATGCGATTTTAGGAAAATCAAATAGGAATATAATGTACCCTCTATAAAATAATTTAGGGTTAAGAATTTAAATACCCTTCTAACACTAAGATTTATTTAAACGCTATACTTACTTTCTGTTTTCATAATTTCTATATCTCAGGATATGAACCCACCTAAAGGATAGATCACTTATAGTTCTAATGACTCATATTACTTTTCAATATTTGTTATAATTTTTGTTATAGCAAGCCTACTCATTTAAGCAAAAGATATCTGGCATTTAATATTAAAGCCAGAATTATAAAATTAATAATGTTGCTATGAAATTGATAGCATTAATTAACTGATTAAATTCAATAGCATGCAAAAAACTAACCAATTAGATTGTTCTCATGTGTAATACATTTCATTCTTTTTTCCTAATGAAGAGGTGCTGATTAATTAGGATTTTAAAAAAGAGTTTGACTATTGTCTGTTATTTAATTTTAATACGAATGTAGATATTCAAATCCCTCTTGTAGGGGAAAGAGTATAAATAACCGAAGACTAAATCAATTAAACAGTATTTTTTAAAAGAATGATAGATATTTAACATTTTGAGCATGATTTATAATACAACGAAATCCTCCCTTTAATAGATTAAATTAAATTCGAATTCAATGCTAATTTGCCTGATTTAGTTGAATTAATGAAAATACTTTCAACAAACTCTTATTAAATATATGTAAAGTCCCTTAACATGCCAAATTAAATGATTACAATGTAATCTTACTCATTTACTCAAAAATATATTACTATCCTTCACTAACTCGCTTTTGATAAATTAATAATGGCGTACATTCCAATTAATCCCTATCTTGCTTTTTATGATCTTTACGAAATATGAGAAGATCATCCAACCAACCATTCACCCTACCCACCCATCCATTATCTTAAACAATTTGGGTCATTACTAATTGAATTTACTAACTTCATCAGTCTTAACTTAACTTATTCTTCGTTTAAAAAATATAATATAATAATAATAATATCAAATCATTTTTAAAAAAAATTTCAACTTTTATATTTATAAATATTTATTTCTTTATGTCATTTATTTTACAAAATAATATTGTTTTTACTTTAATAAATTCTATTTTTCTATTTTTATTTAACTAATAATTAATATTTTTTTATAGCTTTTAACAACCAACCAACCAACCACACCCACCCTTCTGTATATTAATTTAGCTATTTGAAACCAAAAAATAATTTTTAGAAGAAGGTGGACAAGGGATAATGATTTATTTAAAAGAATAAACTAAAATTCTTCTGCAATACTTTAAATATAAAAGATTTTGTGCAGTCAATACTTTTCATACAATCAGAATTTTTAAATTTTTTTTTCGAAATTGATTCAAATGAGAATCTGAACATTTCTATTTCTTTTTAAAATTCAATAATAGACAATTTAAATAAATAAAGAAAAGCTATTGATCAGGGATTACTAGTTTCTAAATTTAAGTGTAAATGTAAGAAAGAATAACTAAGAATCAGAAATAGTTAATATGCTCATTCACATTACAGTGCACAAAGAAATAACCCAATTAAATATTTACATTATTATATTTTTGAAAGTTTTAGGTTTATGTACCAGCCTATAAAATGGATATTTATTTATTTTTTGTAATAAAAGAAAAGATTGATTCTATTTATTTATTTAAGGAGTCTGTTTAATAGTTTTTTTTAGCAGAAATAGAATAACAAATTGTGTAAGAAATGATTTTTTATAATTAAATTTCTCTTTTAAAATCCTTATTTAATATTACTAATAAATGTATTTAGAAATCTATAGTAAAGGAATCTATAATAAATAATATCTAACTTTAAAAATTGCTTTTGTTTATAATTATTTTAAAATATTATTAAATACATTTACATCAAAAACATTTTATTATTTAATTATTCAATATAAATCAATTTGATTTAATAATATGATTAAGTCCTCAAAGAAAAAGTCTAAATTAACTTTAGAAGATATTTCATAAGGTTAACTTGGGTTCGAATAAAAAAATTAAACCAAATTTATTTAAAAACCTTAATGTAATGATGATGGGTTAATGCTTTAGGTATCCTCCTTAGCTACTTCAACCAGCTAAACTTAAGCTAATTATAAAATTAAAGATTTAGATAAAAATTGTGGGTTATAACAGACTTCCTAAAAATTAAATACTTCTCTTATTGATTAATAATAAAATTAAAATTAATTATAACCCTAAATGCCAGATGGATTACAGATACAGGATAATAATTAAGACGCTATATAGGTACAATAACTTAAAATGAACTATGACTAAAAGAACGATCTATATTTAAATACTTAATAAAACATGACAAACAATTTAGTAAATAATCAAGTAATGCTATTTTATAAATAAAAACACTTTTAAATTCATATTAATAGGATATGATTCCTAAAAGTGCAGATGGTCAAAAATATCCAATAGCGATCTAATGTTAATTTTGTTAAGAAAAAGTAACCACAAAAATACACACTCAATTTGGTGTAGGTACTTGGATAGCTTGTTTTATTACCTGGATTACTACTGGATGTTGTTGTTTGATCGTAATTGTTAATTTTCTTATAATTTAATTTTAGAAGATAATTAAAATTTTAATTTTAAACTAAAGCCCTTTTGCCTAGAAGAGTGTAATGATAAAGTTCATAGCTGCCCTAATTGCAAATCTAATTTAGGAATCAAAGAATTTAAGATATTTGATTGCTGATATACCTCATATTTTATATTAAACCCAATAGATTTTTTTATAAAAACTAGGTTTTAAAATTTTGTTTTAATTTATTGCAAAATTTAGGTTAAAAAAAGGAGATTATGATTTATGAAAGAATCATATTAATACTTTATTTATGTTGCTTTATTTAAGTTGAAATGATATCTAAAAATATGGTATTATTTTGAAAGAATTACTGTTTCAAAATAAATTAATTCTTTATATTGTTAAAACTTTATTTACTATATATTAATTAACAATTCAGGTTTGTTTTTAAATCTTCTTCAATTTAATAAACAATTTCCAGCTTTTAATATAGACAGATATTTAATTAATTATTAAAGGAAGTGTGGAGTAATGAAAAATTTACAGCTTTATATTTATTTTTCAAAATAACTGCTACCTTTGAAGTTAGCCAATTCTTTTCTTTAGAGACTTACTCAGACATTAAAAAATATTTTATTAAATTCTAGTAAACAACTAAATTTTTGATTATTAAGATATACATCCATGAATTATACAGCAAAAATAATAAATTGTATAGAAACATAAAATGTAAATTGAATAACTTCTGATATACACAAATTACCATATCTCAATAACATCAAATAAATAGCTTGTATTTTTATGACTATTTGTAGGCCACTACAAGTTGATTAAGAATTCGAGATGAATAATGTTTAAAATCATTAAAAAAAATCAAGTAATTATTAATAAAGAAATTAATTACAAAAGACAGAAATACCATAATAAAATAGAAAGAACAAATAAAAGATTATAAGCTGGAAAAGTAATGAACTACCAATAATAAGGATATACTGCGCAACCCTAGTAACAGCAAATGTATGCTGGGTAGTATCAAAGTGGTTACCAAAATTTTTAAGGGGCTGGATATTATTAATAATAACCTATCATGTAGAATCCTGTGATGCAATAATAATAATACCCCTAAGATCAAATGTATGTTTAAGCAGTATATGTCTAAAGTAATGTCCCTTAAGGATATCCTGCCATGCAATAAGAAATTTAGCCAGTAAAAAATGATTATTTTATAAATTCCCTTTTAAATTTAAATGATTTCATCTTTTTCCTTTGCATTTTTTAAAAATAATCTATTTTAAAACTAATAGTTGTATAAGAATAACTTGCCAAATAATGCAAATAATTGTGAATTTTCATGTCGTATTAGATGCCCTTCATGCTCAAAAGAATGTAACACAATGGTCGAGTAAAGAGCTGGAGGTGCTACCTATGGCTGGGTAGCCGTAACTTGTTTATGCTGTTTCCCTTGCTGCTTTATTGTAATAAAATTAATTTCAGTTCACTATTCTTCCTTTTATTAAAGTTGAAGCTAAATTAACTTTCTTATTCTTCATTTTAAAATAAAAAGCCATTCTTTATTGATTAATGCAAGGATAAAATACACAAATGCCCCTACTGCCAATCAGAAGTAGGTGTGTGTACAAAGAGTATGTGTTGAGATTTAAAAGTTAGTACTATTGTTATTTATATATATTAATATATTATTGTTTATCTATTTTTATTTATGCTTGCTTGCTTCATAATTAAATCTTGTGCTCTCTTTTATCTCAAAAAGAGTAATATAATTTTAATAAATACTGGATTTTTACTTTCACAAATAGTTAAGAACTTATTTATTAAATTAAATATAAGTTTCTAAATCATTATTACATTTTTCTGTGCTAAAATATAGAATTTTTAATAAATTATTTTTAATAATCTTTCTCTAATAAGTAATATTTATTGTGAAGATATTTAAGACTAAAAAAGAGAGTAAAGTCATTGATAACCACTAATTTTTTAATTTACATTAAGCTATATTGCGCAAAAAACATATAACATAATATATTGCTACTTGAATTATTATTGTATTTTAAATTTATATCTTTGAGGAGTTGTAATTGGAGTATTATTCAGGATGAAACTAAACCGGCAGGCATGGAAGAAGTAATAGTCTCTAAGGGTTAGAAGCCTAGTTCTTCAATGGGAATACCGAATTCTACTAATTTGGCTTCATACACTCTGATTGCATCGTTATAAGCTTTGGTAGCATGATGAATAGAATATTTAAGATTCTTAATTAAAGTATTTTTAGTATCTATAGATTATTGAACTCTTTCCTTGAGTTATTCATGTAAATTATGATCCAAACCAGCTTGATCTATTACTTAGCGAAGTTCTTCTTCCTATTATTAACATAGATAGAACAGAATTAAAATGCGATAATAATAGAATAATAGCTAAATACCTTTGTATTATATTGATTTAAGAGGATCTATAAACGTTAATCTAATATGTTATTATGAAGATCTGCATTCTTTTTAACCTCATTTGTAATTAACTCGAATTTCTCTTCTAATTCTCTTTTCTCTCTTACTACCTATAATTGTTAAATATTTTCCATTAAGATTAGCTTTATTTGCTATTATTAAAGATTTTTACCTTTTCATACTTTTCATCTAATTCCTTTCCATCTCTTTCTAGTTTAGTTATTTTATCTTTTAAAGTTATGGCTTTTGATTTAAGGTTTTGTAAGGACATTTTATGCTATTTTTAAAGAATAAAGATTAAATGGGTAAATCAATTGCCTGAAGAATTAAATGATAATTCTATTCAAGTTAGATTTTTATTAAAGTAGTTAATTATACCTTTGCAAATTATTTGAGGTCATCTTTAAGTTTATTACGTATTTCACGTTACTTAGCTAAAGGTTCTTTAAGTTAATCATTTTATGCTTACATATCAGCAACTATCTTGGTATTAAGCTAAATCTTAGCATAAATTTATGCAATTCTTTCTTTATGAGCCTTGATTAAATTTAAGTTTTCAGCTGTAATATCATTATAATACTTTTTCAATTCAGCAAAAGCTTTTTCATGATTGTTCATCAATTCATTAATATGGAGATTCTTTCTTTCTTCCAATTCGTGGATTTCTACTTTTAACTTTAATTCCAAATCATCTTTCAGTCTGCCAAGACGATCTTCATACTTAAGGATAAGAACTCTAATCATTTCATCGAAATTTTTTTATTGAATCTTTAATAATGATTGACCATCCTTCTTTTCTTCTTGTACTTATTAAATATTAGCCTTTTCTCTTTCAGTGTACTCATCCTTTAATTGAGTTTTTAATTGTTTCATGTTTTTGGTTCTTTCTTCAAAGTAAGAATCTTCCTTTTCTTTAGCTTTTTTGCCATCATCTTCAATATTTAAATTGCTCTTTTCTTACTCATATTCTAAATGTTTAACCTATTATTTAATTTTAATTTATTAAATTAATTAATTAAAAAGTTATAATTGCTTTGATATTATTCAATTAATAATGTTGGCAATTGGCTAATTTTTAATTTTATTATCTTTTTGATAGCCAATTTAAATTACTTCAACATTTTCTTAAATAAATAATCAAAATAGTAATTAAATTAATAGCATTACCTTTTACAAAAACACTTTTACATCTATCCTATGTTTACTTTCTTTTTCTTCTGCTTCGGTTTCTTTATTCGAAATCTTTATCTTAACTTCTTGAATTTCTTTAAGTGTATTATGATAGAAATTTTCAACCATATCTCTATCCATTTATATATAGTTTCTGTTGGTTCTCATTTCATTCACCTTCTCTATAATTTTATAATTGAAAAGGAGAGATTAATCAAGATAGCTCTATTAAAAAATATAATCTGCTTGAATATCTAAAATAGGAAATCATTTCCCCAGAGCGAGCTGACAAAATGTTATTTTTCATTTCATAACATTTTTAAAGATATATATATATATACTTAAGATTTGCGTTTCACTATTTTTATTTTCAGAAAATTAAATGATTTTCTTACCTTTCAATTTTTCGAGATTCGATGTTAAATCTGCACCAGACATTCCCATATACTCATCATTAGGTTCCTTAATATATTAATAAATTGCATTAGTTATTTATCATTCCTAATCGATGAAAGCAGGACATAGAAAAATTAGTAAATTTTGATTCTATATGATTTTAATAGCAAATATGATTGCTTAAACATTTTAAACTTCTCTCCTTTATACTAAATTCAGCTAATACTAGTCTAAAATTTATTTTCCGTCATGCTCATAATTATATTTATTAAGTATTTACTTCCTCTTTCTTTTTCTTCTTAACTACTTTTTTTGGAGGCATTTTTATGACTCTTTATCTTCCTTCCTTTTTATTAAGATCTATTAATTTTTTCTTATGTTTTTGAATTTATAATATAAAAACTTTCTTAGATTATACAAAAATTCAATAAGCGAGCTGCTAACAAAAATAAAGAATGCATTGATTTATGAATTAAAAGATTGATAGATTGATTGATTAATTAATTGATTGATTGATCCATATTTTGATTATTATATACATAACCATCAATAGTTTTATTTATTTAATATTTTACTCGCCCCTCTTTATCATCCATTATGCAAACATTTCTTAATTAAAAATAATCTTTGTAAAAATCGTTTCTTTATAAATATGTATGTATGAATGATTATTATTATTATTAACTGTTGTATCAATGTTTCATTATTTATTTAAAATTATAATTTTACAATTGGATTTTATAAATATTTTAAATATGAGTTATTTTTTAAGAAACAGACTTTAAAAAGTATTTCAAAATACATATCTTAGAGAAATAATAAAATCTTTTAAAAAATAAATAATTAAACTTTAATTTATATTTTCTTTTTAATAATTATGATAGAATTACTTTCTTAATTAAAAGTAATCAATTTTAAATATTTTAAATTTCAAAAAATAAAATTTGATAGTAATTAAGGTCTTACTGGGTAATTGAAATTAATTTTAAGCAGTTTCTTCTTTTATTTTTATCTTATTTTTTTGTGATTTTATTTTTATCTTGCTTTATTTCTTAATTTATTTTTATTTTCAATTTTATTTAATTTTTATTTATAATTTGTTTATTATTTATTTGTATTTTCATTATTTATTTATTTGTTTATTTATTATTTAATTTTATTTATTTCTAGCAGAGACGAACAAGGCTTAAGAGATTTATAATGCGTTAGTTGCGTAGCGAGTACTATCTATGTTATTTTCCTATATTTTAAACAATACTAATTATATATTTGGTCAATGTTTAAGGTTATCCTCCTTAAATAGGTTGGGAAAAAAGCTGGAATAAGGTATTGTTGATACGATGAGAATATATTTATTATCTTTTCAAAACAATCAAAAATGGGAGAGAGAATTCATCGCATCAACAATGAGAAAGGTTATAATCTATGAATATGGGTTTAAAAAACTTGTAGGGGGGATTGGAGCTAGGTACATTCAATTTATTTGTGTGGATATTTAAAAACTTGTTTAATATTCAGTTGATTATGTTTAGACTTTCCCTTCCTTAATTTCAATTTTTCTTTTTTTCCTCAAAATTGAAATTAAGATTTTTTTTTGATTAAATTAATTATAAGAAATCTTAAATATTAAATGCATTTAAATTAAGGAAGAAATTTAATTAAATCTTTGAATGTTAGTTACTTCTCTTCAAATGCAAATTGAAGAAATGATTAGTTTGAGTGCTGAGTTTAGAGTATATAAGATAATTAAATCTATTTTATTAATACAATTTGTTAAAATATACACACACACATACATACATACTACTCTTTTAATTTTATGATAAATATTTACTTACTTACTTTATATAGTTTTAATTAGGAAAAATTATTCTATTATCTACTCATAAATATTGATTATGATTGTTATAATTTATAATAAAATCAATCAATTATTCAGAACTTTAAATCCTCATTAGTATAAAGGTTATTTTGAAGCAGATTTTTTGGTTTTTACTCTCTTCTATTATATTGCATTTGAATATTTTTAGTAGAGTCATTATTAAATTTATTATTATAAGAAAGCATAGGTTATTACTTTACATCTGGACCTTATTAACTTTATTGATTTAATTATGATTCTTTAACAATTTGGGAGTTTCAAAGATAAGAATGTGCATTAGTTTTGTTTATATGCTTTTGAAGGATGTCATCTTGTTTGTAATTCATCATAATGTTTTTTGTTACATTCATGAAGGGAGAGTAATCTCTTTGTTAAGTGGTTTATCTATTATTAATATTACTTTTATATGTATTTTCAACGGAAGAATATTTAACAACACTTTCTTATATTTAAAGCAATCTAGGTTTTACTGCTTCTGTTTATTAAGTTTGACATATCATAAAATCAGGTTTCTTGCTCTCTAAATTTAAAATTTTTTCCCTGATCATCCCATTTTTCTCTCTATTTAATTGATTAAATAAGAAACTAAATTCTTAGTGGTTCAAAATAAAAGCGCTTTCTTTTTATTTGTTTCGGGAACTATCCTGTTATTAACTATTAGACTATTGAATATTATAAAAATCCTATTATGGAGAGCTATCGCGATCTACTGCATCCTTTCTATAGTCAACATTATATCCAGAATTAACTGAATTTTAATTATGATTGTAATCCTAATATGAAATACTTCTATTTTTCGTTTATAGCTTTGCTCTTTGTAACCTTAAACTATTCTCAGATATATTGTGAAGCTCTTTTAATGTTATCTAGATATCTTTAGCCTACTTTGGAACTTCAATATGAGTAGAATTGTAATCAGAATCAAAAACTTTATTTTTAATCATTCTCAAAGAATCTTCAACCATCTTCTTTTAATTATTTTGAGGTGGATCTCTCATACTAAATTAATAGTTTTTAGATAACAAAGTCTTCCTTTCTAATCTCTCCATTTTCCCTTAATATTTCAACTAAATTGCTTTATTTAATTTCCTTAGATGTATTGAATATTCTTTGATAATTAGGATTCTAATAAAATAAATAATAATTAAATGAATGGATATTTTCTTTCTCTACCAAATTAAAGTAATTTTTACTATTTATCATTCAAAAGGGGACCTCAGTCATCCACAAAAATCTTAAATTGAAATATTTTCAATAAGTGTAAGTATTAATGGAAATGGAAATATTAAACTGGTCAATAAAAAAGATTTAATCTATGTTACTTAAAATCAATTATTTTGTTAATTTCTAGTGAATAATCTTTAAAATAAAGCAATTGTTACCTATCTACTCACATATGCTACTAAAAATTAGTCAAATTCTTTGCAAAGTATTATAAATATTAATTCATTTGAAATTTATTTTGAATAATAATAAATTGAAATCTGATTAAAGTAATAATTTAACAATATCATGATTAATAGGAAAAAGTATTTTAGGTTACCTTCTTGTTAAAAAAGTTTTTCATCTAGTGAGGGTGAAAGCATTAAATAGATTGATTAATAAAAGTATGAGCTGATTACACCAAGAAATGGAATAAACTAGTAAAATAGAAGCTCAGATAGTTATGAGTTTAAAACAAATTATTAGTAGTAAAATAATGAATCTAATTCTTCATCATCAGGGTCTTCATAAAAGATAGATAGATGGAAATCTTTTTTAATGATGAGATAAGAAAAAAATTAATAGAATTATAACAAGTACATCACACCTATTTCAAAATAAAATAATTTATCAAATTATAATTATTAGTATTCAACCTCATAAAAAATCCAAACCAATTCCTCTAGTGAATTTAGGGAAGAAAATGCTTTATCAGAATAAGAGAATTAATTTTAGGCAAGGAATATTAATAATTATACTCCTAAAATATTATTTAATCAAAGTTAAATACCTAATTCTTATGATTTGATTAGAGAAAATTAAATTAATTCAATAAATTACAGTTAAATTGAAATTGATAATAACAAAGATAGTATTTTTGATTCAAATAAAGATGATGATTAAATATTTAATTAGATACATCTTGATAAAGGTAATACATAAGAAGGTATTTATTTTGGGAATAACTTTTTAACATAATAGAAATCTAGGTAAATGATTAAATTAGATAATAATCATCTAAATAATTTTGATGCAAAATAAATAAGATTTAAGTAAGATTTAATACCTAATATAAGAAGTAATAATGATTATCTATCTTGCAATTAGGATTATGAAAAATTTGATGAAGATACTAATTCGTTTCTTGAATTAAACTTAGAAAATAGGTTAAGTTGCGATAATTAAATCAATACCTAAACAAAATAGAAAATATTTACTCAAGATTCATTTTTAGATGGAAAGTAAGATGGCTAGGATTAAAATGTGTTTAAATAATCATTTGATAACTACCATAATGATTAAGTATTATTGCTTTAGAAAAGCAGTTACAAAAATAGTTTAGATTCTAATAAAAGAAATTCTATAAAGTCTGATTAAAATAGCTCTCCTTTTTAGAATTTATCATAATAAAAAATCAATTTCTATATTGATTCAATCAAATCCTAGTATTAAGGAAAGAAATTATTTAGTTCTTAAAAGAAATGTGGAAGTTTAAAAAGCAAAGATCAAATATTGCAAGAATAGCTTTTAAGCAATGAAATAACTACTAAAGAATAGTAAATTAATAACTCAAGTGAGTTAACACTAAAATTTAATGAAGATAGTAAAAAAAATAATAAACATACAAAATTGAAAGATCAATTCATGAGTGAGTAAGTTAATAATTAAAATTTTAAACAATTAGAGTTAAATAGACCTTATGGTTTTACAGATATTATCTCAAGATTAATGAAAAAAAACTCAGATTTAGATAAATTAAATGAAGAGTTTGAAACAAAATATCCAATTGAATAAGTTAAAATTTAATAATTGCCTTTTGTGATAACTGAAGAAAATGAAGAGTATGAGAATGAGGAAGAGGAAGAAGATGATGATGAGGATGATATGGAGGGATAAAAGTGTTTATTTGAATAAAATATTTGCAATAATGCCTATGAATAATTAGAAGATTAAAGTGATTTTTGTTAAATTGAAATATAGAACAATAAACTATCTTAGTAATAGAATACTCAATAAAATTAAGAATTAATCGAGGATAATTGTTTAATCAATCAAATCAACTTTTAAAATTTTAGTTAAAATAACAATTTAATTAACTCAGTGAGTAAAAAATAAATTAATAATTTTTCAAATTAATAATAAAATTCATTTCTATAATCTAAATAATCATCTGTTTAAAGTATTGATAGAAATTACAAAACCAATTTTAATTCACTTAAGGTATTATCAAAGAAAGCAAAGAAAAATAAAAACTAATTATCTTTGAGTAAATAGAATTTATTGTCTGCAGAAAGATAAATAAAAAATTATGACATGATATATAGACAGCACATAGTTTCAATCATAGAAAACCATGCTAACTAGGTAGGTTTTGCAGCTTATAACGTTTAGACAGGTCATATTTCTATAAGTTAAATAGTAGATAGACTTTCTTATTTGAATACAATATCAACTATCAACACCTTTTATCCACTTGAAATCATTTATTCTAATACTCAAACAAATAGTTATTTAATTAAAACTCTTTAACAATAACTTCATTCTACGAAATTCACTCCAGTTAAGAGGAATCTATTTGATGAAACGAAAGGTGAGGCTATTTTTAAAAAGAGAAATTAAAATGCAGCATTTAAATTTGATAGTTTGTATGTATCATTAGCTTCATTAAATGCATTAGGTAATTATTTATTATATTCTAAATAAGATTTTTAAATTTTAAAATTTTTTTCTAATTTAACATCTCTAATATATCAATAGTTAATTATATAGAAGTGTCTTAAGATCTTTTCCTTTTGAAAGAGCAGCTTAAAATTGAATTTATATAAATGGATTCAGTTTTAGTAATGGATCCAAAAACAGCTTTGGATCTAGAATTGCTGATCTAGCAATAAACATAAAGTGAAGATGGTAGTATAATAAGCTTATTTAGATGTTCTACTATAGGGGGAAAAAGATTATTAAGATCTAATTTTTTATAACCGATAAACGACCTTAAGGTTTTAAAGTAAAGATAAAATGCAGTTTTAGAATTCACATTGCAAAAAGATTGCATCATCAATCTACAAAACATCCTAAAAGATTATAAGGAACTTGAAACATGTGCTGTAAAATTCATTTAAAAAGTGAAAGAATTGGATTTCAATAGGATAAGATAATTAATCATTCACATTTATAAGCTCTATTGCATTCTAAAGAAATTTTCATAGCTATAAATGCAGTTAAAATTGTTAAATTTGTAAAATGAGATTGTTGCTGATCTATAATAGGTATTGAGCGAGTAACAAATAGAATAAATAAAAGAATCAATAAGATCTCATTTAGATATTGAATTTATTGAGAAAGTATCCACTTAATCTTTAAATAAACTTTCAGATATGGTAAAATTAAATTTAAAAATATTATCCTGCAAATTAAATTATTAATTATAAAACAAGGTATTTTTTATTCTCAAATCAGAAAACAATGATTTAATAGAGATTGAAAGAACTAAATTATTAAGCATTTAGTAAATGGCTTAAAATATCTATGATGAATATAGAAATAAATTGACAGGATATGCCTGTTTAGAACTAAAAGAAAATGACATTAGAGGATACTATCTAATTGCTAAAGAAATCAAAGAATCGAATCGGAAGATATCATAGACAGAAATAGAAGATATTATTGAAGAGAGGCTTTTAGAAGTGGAAGAGAAGAGAATAAATAAGAAGAATTAGATTATTTTTATTACTTAAATTTTTGGTGAACTATCAAATAGAATAAAAGAGACAAAGTATTCTTTGCTTCTTTATACATCGAAGAGTTTGAAAGAAATAATTCCAATCATTTAAAACTCTTTATAAATCCTATTTAAGATCAACTCTCTTATTTCTCAAATAGACATATGTTTGTCATTCTCAGAATTTTATTACTCTTTCTCCTCTGAAGAAACTCCTCTTTGCATGCCAAAATTGATAGGATCTGAGAATAATATCTCTATACTTTAAGATTTCTATCACCCCTTACTTATCTTTAATAATATAAGATAATGGAAAGTTATAAATAAGATTTAATCAAATTAATTAGATCCTTATGGGGGTGATTCAATTTTTATATAGAAAAACGATATTTTTATTTCAAATTTGAATAATCTTCAACTATTAATAGGCTATGATAATAGTGGGAAATCCCTTATTATTAAAAGTATCGCTATCATATAAATAATGGCTTAGATAGGATGCTATGTTCCTGCCAAAAATAGTATTCTTTCCTTGAAGAATCTAATACTCTCTAAATTTTATTCCACTGACAGCATTGAAGAAAAATAAAGTTCATTTACATCTGAAATATAGTAACTTGATTTCATATTGAAATCTAAGATTTCTAAGCAAAAAAACACTTAGCCTTCTAATTAATCTTAAATATAAACCTTAAAAAAGTAAACTACTTGTTTTAATAATTATTCATTTAATTATTAAATAAAAAATAAAGGGATAGCAGTATTATCTTAATTGATGAACTATGTAGCAGTAGTTCTTTCGAAGATAATATTTCAATAGGATTTACTTTTCTTGAAGAAATATTAATATCTTTTCCTTATAGTTTTATCGTTTGCGCATCCAAATTTTAGGAGTACATTGAGATGGGACAACCGTACCATAACATTCACTCTTACCATATTAGTGAAGATTATTAATTAAAGGAAATACATGAAGGAAATTAAATGGAAAGCGAAATAGGAATAACTAGTGAAGGAGAGTAATTAAAGATCACTAATTTGAATAGTTTTATAAGCAATAAGCTAATGAAACATTTAATTAACAATAACCAAACTATAGATTAAGCAAATAAAATGAGTGCATTCTAAAGCAAAAGCATCCATTTTGCTAACAAAATGCTTAGCAAAGAATTAATAAATGGACTTCTGTCACATTATTAGTAATAGCAATGAATTATGTCCTTTTATTATTATTTTCTCGACCAAATTAATTTAAATAGTTTAGGAAGAGATAAAACAGCCAATTTTTATTAATTTATTCTAATTAATCAATAACAAAAATGACATTTTATTAAATTATGCTGCTAATCATCACAACTGCACTCAACTAAAATACAGTTCCTTAAGATTGAAAGATGAAATAGGTAACATTTTGAATATTTTAACCAAACAAATAGAACATGAACGCTTTTTAAATAGGTGTTACTTACTTGCTAACTTACAGACTTATATAATATTTAGTAAAATATTAGTAGAGAGAAACGAATGATTGATATAAAAATGTATACAAATAAAATTATTAAATAATTTGGAAAAATTTATAACGTTAATTAATTAATCTCTGAGAAGTCTAAATGAACGATGAAAAATGAAAAATCATTTTTATTAAAATAAATTAGTTTATATCGAATTAAAATAGGAGTTTTTATATAATATTAATTTAAAAACATTTCATAGTGCTTAATACTACTTTCTTTTTATTTAAAATGGCTTAAAGAGCCAGTTAGTTATTCATTGATTCATTATTTTATCGAATCATTGCTTACTTGTTATTTCAAAATTATTTTGATCTATAAAATCATTTGGTTACTTGTTAAATAACTTCTTATTTATTCTTCAATCTTCATTTCTTTAATGCTAATTCTTTCTTGAAGAATTTTTATTTTAAGGGGAGTATGACTATGAAGATGAAGAAGAAGAAGAAGATGGATACCTAAAACTTTATTTATTTAATTTATTGCTAGAAGAATTTTTATGACTCTGCTTTCTACCTCTGTTATTATGTTTATTATGGTTTTTCTTTCTTGATGTTTATGTTTAGTTGGATTATGATGAAGAGGAGGAGGATCTTTGAGAAGAAGATTATGACTATGAAGAAGAAGAAGAGGAAGAGGATGAAGAAGAAGATGATGATGAACTTCTTTATTTATTTGAATATCTAAATTTCTATTATTAGTAGCTTTAGCGCTCCTTTTTAGCTTAGTCTGATCTTGATCTAGATTTTGAATTTGATGCCTATGTTTATCTCCTTCCTCTCCTTAATTTGTCTTCTTGTAAAAGATCCTTGCTTGAAGAAGTTTATTCTATCTTCCTTTATTCTTTATTATTGTTATTTGGCTCATTATTTGATAAAATATGACTATCCTCTTAAGATTTCTTTTCATTTATTATCCTTGAATTATTCACTTAGTTCAGTGCATTCATTTAATTTTACTTCTAATTGAGTTTATCATCTTATTTTAACTATGTTTATTAATTTTATGAAAATTGTTTCTCTCTGTCAACATTCTTATTATGAGTTTTTCCTTAGTTTATTTTTTTTTGTTAGTAAGTTAGATCCCCATTTGATTCAGAACTACTGCTATCAGATCTACCAATTTTTTGCTATAAAATTTCTGATGAGCTAGAAGAAGACTATGAAGAAGAAGAGGAGCTTCTATTATTAGTTTTTTTTGAGTTTACTTCTTATTTATTTTGTCCCCTATTTTTTTATTAAATTGTTTATTTAATGAAGAGTTTATTTTTGCAAGCTAGAGTTTTTTTTAATTATAAATGGTTTTGAGTTGCTTTTAAATAATTACAAAAAATTTTTATAATTGATTATTAACAATCTTTATATTAATTTGTAAGTATCTTCTCTTAGTGGATGATTTCCCTCCCTTACTATTAATTTATTAATTGATAAACAAATATTTTGGAGATAATAAGCAATTTTCTATTTCTTTGAATAAGAATGATTAAAGCTAAAGTTAAATAATCCTTGCCGCTTTTATTCTCTCTTCGTTTTAAAGAGAACAATTTATCTTAACACATTTTTTCAGTTCATTTTAAGACATTTAGATTTTTTCTTAAGTTAAATTTCATTATAATATTAATAATGATTTTATATAAAAATTACCTTTAAGGGCTTTTACCAAAGTAAGGTCCTGTATGCGTATTTCTTGGCACATCTCTTTTAGAAAGAGTTATTTTTATTTCTTTCTTTTTGATCACCTTTCCATTTAGGATTTCCATTGCCCTTTTTGCATCTTAATTATTTGAAAACTTGACGAATGCAATACCTCTAGGTATTTTTTGACCCCTTTACTATTAGCTATATGGTTCATAGCAAATGTTTGCGTAATCTACCTTGCCATAGACACTAAATATGTTCTTTAAATATTAATCTGTCACTCTATGGCTTAAATTAGATACGTAGAGACAACTTCCTATAAATAATAATTAAAAATTATTGTATGGATATTAAATACTGTAAGATAATTTTGCGAAAATACCTTTATTCGAACTAGCTTTATCTTAATTTTTGGGTTGACCTTTTTGTTCTCGATCATGCTATGCACCATTGCATTAAGGAGCGGCATCTTATTTTGAATCAGTATTATCTTGAACAGATTTCTTTTTATTAGGATCTTTATGTAACTATTTACCATTCTCATTAATAGTTACTCCATCCTCGAAATTGTTCTCTATTAATAGAAAAAGACATTTATGTATTTTACAAAAATATGTATGATTTGATAGTATTTATAATCCTTTTCACCTGTCTTTTGTTTGAAAAATTAGAGGTATAATATTTATAATAATTCTGATGAGGTGAAAATGTTTGGAAGTGTTTTGGAAAATAAACAGCAAGAATTAGTCTATATTATAGAAAATGATTTTACAGTAAGTGTCTAAAGATTCCATCTTCGATATAGACATTTATAAAATGGAATAATGATATCTTTTGTTTTTACCAGAGCGTATTCAAATGATACTTTTTTATTTTTTTTCTTTGATATTTTTCTTTCAAATTATAAAAAATGCAATGTATAGAGTGGTAAGCTCTATTCTTTGCATTCATTTGATTCTCTTTGGACTTTGTTTGTATAACATTGCTATTTTTCTTGCCCTTTTAATTAATTAATTCTTCCGTAGATGTTCATCCTAAACTTTTAGAAAACTACCTTTCCAATGTTTATTACAGATATCATCATTTTAAATAGTTAATCTTCACTATTCCATCTTTTATTATTTTCATCAATTTTGATAGAAAAAAAAATTTTAGAATAAATCTCGACTATTTTAAATATTAGTTGATTCTATTTGTAGTAATATTATTTGGTTTTGAGCTTTTTTTAAGTAAAATTCAAAATAATAAAAATGATACTTTGGAAAGGTTATCAATCAAATAATAATAGAATAGGAAATTCGATAAGATTGAAGAAATCTTTAAATCTCTTATATAAATAATTGAAATACTAACATACATAATATATTCAAAGATACAAACAATTTAAGATTTCCTATTTTATTTATTTTATATTTATTATATTATTTTTCGTTTATTTATATATTTTTTGTTTGTTTTTTTGTTCGTTTGTTACACTTAATATCAATAATTAAAAATTACTTCTACTGTAATTTATTATAATCTAAATACTTATCTATAACCACACATACTTTCAAGAGTACTTTGTTTCGCTTCTGCTCCTACTTCTAGATCTTTTATTTTTTGTTTTAAATTTCCTTTGGCTTTCTATTTTTCTACTGCTATATTTTAGATTTCTTACTTAATTATCTTAGATGTCTTAGTATGATTTATTATTATTATTCACATTGGGATTGTTTTTATTATAATTCGAATAATAATAATATTTAATATTATTATTAGTCTATTAGAATTTATTTGATCTGATCAAGCCATCTCTCTGTTAGGTTTACTCATTTAAAAGTGACCGATTAGTCTTCTAATCATTTAATAAATTAATATTGCTACTAGCTTATTATTTTTCATCCAAACTCCCTTCAGAATCATATTACTAATTTCTTCTATCTGAAAATTATCCCATGTTTTAGTTAACTCTATTATGCCTACCAAAAATAATTATTGTAAAAAGAATAAAGGAATTGTAATTAATTTTTACTAGCTAGACTTCTTTATGTTTTTTAAATTATGATAAGGCCCTGTAGTTGAATTTCTTGGATTTTCTCTTCTTGAATATTAAATCTTAATTTATTTTCCTTTAATAATTTGATTATTCAGTTGATTTAATGCTCTTTAAGAATCTCTCTCTGAGTAAAATTTAATAAAAGCATATCCTGCAGGGACTTTGATTCCAGTCTATTGCTAACTGTATGGTTTATAGCACACATTAATGTACTCAATATCACCTAATCCTTCAAATATTTTTCTTAGATTTGATTCTGTTACTCTATCAGACAGATTTGAAATGTAGAGACATTTACCTATTACATTTAATTTAGTTTTTTTTACAATTTATTCTTAATTTTTTAAAATGATATATTGATAACTAGCTTACTGATTTACTCACATCTATGGGTTTTTTTATAGCTATAAGATTTTGATTTAGATGAACTGCTTGAAGATGAAGATTGACGAGATTAGTATGATGAGCTAGATGAAGATGATTGAGAAGATGATCTGGAAGAGCTTCTTGAAGATGAGTGATTTCTTTTATTTACAGACTTTTCTTAGGATGAACTGCTTTGATTTTAATTTTCTTCTTATAACTATTACTCAGAATTTTTAAAGAGTTCCGTTGTTTCATAGGTGATTTCTTAAATATTTTACACTTTCTAACAGGATTTTTTTGTTTCCATAGTTTCTTCTTTGTAAACAATCATCCATTCTTTTAATAATAATTTTAAAATGAGAGGTTATTTATGATATTTTAGTATTTACTCAAATTTTATAAAAATAAACTTGCGATAGATTAATGGCTTCTAATTAAAAGTGGAGAAAGAAAAAACTGCAATAAAATTACAAACCGAAAAAATATACTGTGAGTAAAGACTTTTTACAGAGTAGTTGAATTCTTTGTTGAAAGTATTTAATAATTTTTCTTTTAAATTTTAATAGATCTTCTTTCACAAAATCTACAATTCTTTCTAAAATTTCACTTGCTTAATTATTAAGCTTTAAATTTGTTGCTTTTTTGATTAATCCAATTTTAAAAATCTTTTTCTCCTCAAATTGATTTCTGTCGTATGAATATAAATTCAATAATGTTAGATGAAGAGAATTAGAAGAACTCTTGCCTCTCCTTAATTTCCTTCTGTCTATTCTAAGATTAACTTTCGAAAGGAGTAATTTAATTAAAAATCTAATATTTGCTTTCAATTACTGAATGATTAGTAGTTCTATAAAAAATTATGAACTTATTTTTACTACAAGATTAAATACCATACTAAGTCCTACTTATTAGATTTATTTAAGTAAACTATTTTTTATTATTAGTGTAGAATTAAATACTATCTTCCTTTTAAACCAATTATAAATTATATGAGTGAAGGCTATAATTTTAAAATTAAAGTGTATATTATTTAGGTAATCCATTTAAAATACGAATTTCTTAGACTAAGTAGATAATAAGAAAGAAATAAACAAATAATATTTAATAGATAATTAATTTAGTTAGCTTCATACATAAAATAATATTGACAGTATTGTGAACACAGTTAAAGCAAATAATTTTTTGCTATTCACACTGGCTTCAGAGCACCCACTTGATGAAGCTTCTTTTAAATATCCAAATTAGCATTTAATGCAGGCTCCACTGCTATTACAATCCAAGCAATTATCAGCGCATTTCTAACAATTACCATTTAATAAATAGTATCCTACTGTACATTGAGTACATGCTTTTGAAGCACTGCATCTTAAACAGTTTGTCACCCCACAAGTTTCACAAGCTTTAGTAGAATCATTAACATAATATCCATCTTAGCATTCACAATTTGAAGATTACAATCCAGTAATACCTGATACACATCTACATTTACCAGAGATACAATAACCTCTTTGGCTGCAGAAATCAGGGCAAGATTGAAATCCATAGCAAAAGTTTGAAATACTTCTAGGACAAGTTAAGGACCCATTAAATCCTTCTACATTAGAAATAACTTAGTTGTCAGAGGTACATACAATGTCTCTTGGGCCTACTTTGATAGTTAAAGTTTTATTATCCGTAGAGCATGTGTACGGATAACAAACTGCAAAGTAATCAGCCAATTTATCTACATACTAAGGAGAGAGATTACTTTTAAAGGATCTAGAAGTTGCTTAGAAGACAGAAAAATAAGAACCATAGAGAGGACCACCAAGTTCAGTGTCTAATTTAAGATTCTCATTGAAACATAATTGATTCTTATAAGTTGCAAAGTATGGGCATTAACTATAACTATCTAAGTTACTACAGAAACCTAATCCAGAATAGGTGAAAGTGTTTCCATTTTCTTTAAGGGTTGTGCAAAATTCTGGATATTTGTTATTTGAGCATCTGTTGTTGTAGAAATCACATCCTTCTCCTTTACCCCACATCATTTTGTCATCTAAAGCAAATGTACCTGAGTCAGTTCTTAAAGTATACCAGCCACTATCTAAAATCAATGCATTGTTTAATCCACTCCATAAATTATCTCCTATTTATTTCAAATTTAAAAACTAATTACTTTAATGTTATTTTAGTTCAATAAATTTAAACTATAATCATCTAATTATAAAATAAATATCTCATCCCATATCCTATTATGAAATTAACTAGACTATGCTATCCTAAAAGAATTCTTCTAATTTATACTTAAAACCTTTAGATTTTATGTAAATTCCTACATTTCTTACTCATAAAAATCAGAGTTGAAAGTCTTTAATTTAGTATTTTTGATAAATCAAATGTCATACTTGTTTTGAATATTTATATCTTAAAATTTCGTTAATTCCTCCTCTTATCTCCCAAATCGCTATATTAAATCTTTGATACTTTAGAAATAATAAAATTAACTATACCTGCTAATGAACTAGCTGTCATAATATCATTTAATAAAATAGTTCTTTCCCAGTGAGCGCCAGCAGAACCTGAAGTACCGTCATTTTCAAGTGGAACTGAAGTGATAGTAGCACAATTGTAATAGGTTTTTGCCCAATTTACGCAATTTGGGAATGCTACAAAATAACTCCCTTAACTTGAATCGATATTATAATCTACAGTAGCAACATATTAACTACCACTATTGGAAGGATTTTTGTATAAAGGGAATAAATCTTAAGAGAAAACTAGGGAGTGGAACATTTCATGAATAAATACGTCCACATAATTCTAGAAGTCATAATTAGATGTTGACATCTTAGAAAGGTAGTTGAGGTTGATAGTAATTATACCCATAATAGTTCTATCATCTCCACCCTATTTCAAACAAGGAGTAGACTTAGCTATCCAAGTTTAATCAGCTGAGGGAGATTCAGATTGAATGTAAAAATGAAAATCTGTATTTCCTACCTCTATTTAATTTAAAAAACAAAATCTATTTATCATTAAGTCTCTAATGGCATAATTCTTTAATCTACAAAATAAAATTACATTCTGCTAATTAAGCTGTAGAAAATGTGTAAGGGCATTTAGCACTACTTACAGGTGTGATTGTTCCTTAGAATGGATTTACAGGAACAATTAAGTTCTAATAAAAGATTCTTGCAATTTCTAAAGTCTTTGTTAGTAAAGATAAATGATTAGCATTAGTTACAGTAGCTTAAATCTATGTGGTATCATAAGTCATTCTAAAATTAGAAACCTATAGATTTCTTTACTCCTCCTCAGTTAACCCGAGCCTCCCATTATCTTAAATAGTAATTATATCATAATTAGGCTCATGATGACATTCGTGGGATAAAACTGTTTAGTTTAGAATAATTAATGTTGCTATCAATTTTAGGAAATAACCCATATTTAGTTAACTTAGATTAAATTTATGTTTTTACTTATAATTATTAAGCTTTAATATATTATAGTACTGTTAAATGATTGTTTTTATCTTTTTTTCAATTTCAAAGCAAATTCCTTAAATTATCTATCAAAATAGCTAATACTAATTTTTTTATTTTTTAGATGATAAACTTGAATCTAAGGATTGTATATCATCAAAAAATTCAGGCTATTATTAAGGTAAATAAATATTCTATCTATAAATAAAGTAAATTAGGTCTATTATATCAAAAAATATTATTTATTTAAGTAAAATATCTTTAATGCATCAAGAGTTGCTTAAAAATCATGATATTTTTAATAAGGAATGTTAAAATCTTATAATCAAATATATAATCTATTTATTTATTCTTTTACATATATATTTACTTATCGATAATCAATATCAAGTCATAATAAGGTAGAAAAATCAATTTTCATTTTCATTTCTATATTTAAATTTCACCTGAATTAATTATAAAAATTCAGTGATTATTAAATTCAAATTTGTCTAGAACAATTTAATTTAAATAAGTAATTGACAACATTTTTATTGTTACATTCCTAAATTATCATTAAAGTATCTATATTAGCTTTATTTTTAATTATAATTTCATTTGGTTTATTTTGATTTTTTTACTATTGTTTATATATTCTAAAGTAAGTTAAGAAGTTTATTGATATTTTTAAGGTAAAAAATCTTAAAAAGTAATTTGAAAATAACTCTTGACTTATAGTTGAAAAATAAATCTACTCAGATTTTATAAAAATAAAATATTAAGTAAGATTTGAAATACTTGGTTCTATGAAATTAATTTCATTATCCTAAAATTTATGTTTAAGTGACTCTTTTTTCATTATACTATTTATAAATTCATTTTTTTCATTTTTATAAGATTTTACATTTAATTTTTCATTCATTAGTTGAAAAATGTTTTTATTAATAATTTAAAGCCAAAGGATAATTAAATGAAACTATAATAAACTATTTTAAAATATACCAAACAAGATTGGATTTTATAATTAATATCGTTATTTTTTTCTAAATATGTATAATTATTAAGAAAGTAAAGAATTATTAAGGTTTTATTGTAAATTAAGATTCTTTTAATTAGATAATTTAGGTTTAAAGTGAACAATATTTATTAGTATTTAATTTTATTTGAATTTTTGAACAAATGCATTAAATCCTAATGGATTATAAATTTCTTATTAAATGGTTTTTTATAGTTTTAGTGTATTCATATTTATCTTATAATAATAAAAAAGACAGATTCTTAAATTAAGCTTATTAATTACATTTAAAAATAAAATTTTTTCAGTTATTTTTGATTCTCCTAACAGCTACTTAACCAAACATTAGTCACTTAATTTTTTCATTACTAGATTTGTAGTTACTATTATTATACTTTGTGTGTGAAAAAATGTGATTTCTCTGATTAAAATATTAGAAAAGACATTAAACTCTTAACAGATAGTTTAAACTAAACTGATATTGAAATTTAAAAATATCGGTGAGATTTTTTGATAACAAACAAACAAACCCTTATACGTAAGATAATATTAATAATTAAATTTGATAATAATATTACAGAAAATAAGCTTAATTTAAAATAAGTTATTTAGAGGAAATGTAATACCCATTTAACCAAAACAAAAGCTCAAGCCAAATGAGGACAATAATTTAAAATCTTGAAGTACCAAATAGGCTATCATGTTAGTAATATTAGTAATAGGAAACAAGTTTAGATAATTATAGAAATATATCTCATTAGTAGCCAAATTTAAGAGGAAGGCTCTAAAACAATACAAATTATAGGCCTAAAGTTGCAGTTGTTCAGCTTTACAACTTAAAAGAAAATGAAAAAGAAAATAAAGAAAATCTTGTTCATTAAATTCCTCCAGCAATGGCTCATGTATCTTCTACTAAATATTTAAAGACGGAAGGATCTATTCCAAACGATCAAAACGAAAATACATTCTTCTAGCCTCTTAATAACAATATCAAAAGAGGTTTTAGGTAATAGTAATAAAACTTTAGCATAAACGGAAATTAAGATGACTATGCTATTACGGAATCTTAAAAATATTTAGTTTAAACTCCATAGGTCTCTTTAAATTTCCCTTTATCTCGTTCAAACTCTGTAACAAGATAAAATTCTACTATTATTAGTCATAAAACGCAATATATTTCCTAGCCTAAGTAATTATTCTACATGGCCCCAAGAGCCTAATTTAATCTCAACTTAGCAACGGGAAATCAATTTTAAAGATCCCATTCCATAAACCTCAATAACACATAGTGTGCATCAAATAACTCCAGCTTAAATAATTCTATTTACTTGAACAATTCTAATATTATTAACAATAATTAGCCACCTTAAAAAACTGTCTATGTTAACTCTTAAAATGAGATAGCAACTCCTACTAATAAATTTGTTTAGAGTATATAGCTACCCATTCAGAAGTAAATCTAATCTATATCTTCATAAGGAAACCTCGTCTAACCAAGATTATCTCTAAAGTAGATTTCGATATAAAATGCTAAACCTCTATAATAAATAGTGATAAATAAATAGGCAGATATAATAAGATAATAATCTCCTGCTGAATCTAAAAATCTAGTTATTAATAACATAATAGAATAAACTGGAAACACTTTTTTTACCCATTAACTAAATCAAAATTAAGTATTTTAAAATAAACATTCCTAAATAATACCAAATTATAGTGAACAGAATATACTTTAACCACAAAAGATGAATGATAAACCTCTACAAGAAACCTAAAATAATAACATTTGTAAAAAATGTTAACATTAAATAGAAGTTGATAGAGATGAGTAGAGTGATTCTTTTAAAAAAAATTTACTCTCCTTCTAATAATAGGAATAAGGAGGAATAACAAATTCAATGACAAATGCTTTAAAAATAAATATGAGTTAGTAATATAATAACTTTTCCTTAAAAAAAGAAGAAGATATTATAAAAAGAAAATAAAAGGTAATTAGATTTATTTATTAAAAAATATTATTTAATTGATATTAATAATTAAATGGAATTTTAAAAGATTTTTAAAATCTTACTGATTTAATTTTTAAAACAAGGAGGCATTAAGTGAAGTAGTAAACTAATCAGAATAATAAAATAAATCGATCATCCCTCCTACCAAAGCAGTAGAAAGGAAAGAGGAAATATTTAAAACAAGAGATGAAAGCTAAACTAGTGAAATAGAGGAATAAAAATTATAAAAATAAATTAATAAATAAAATGTTTCATAAATTCAAATTTAGAATGAAGATGTAAAGAAATAGTGTAATGAAAATGAAATAGTATTGGTGAAAAAAATTTAAAACAACGAAAAGGAAGTTCAATTAAATTTTACTGATCAAATATTCTCATTTGCTGGAGATAGCTTTTCTAATTATGTTGATAATAGCAAATCCTTTAAACTTCCTGTATTTTCAAGTATAATATTCATTTTTAGCATGAATTTTTCATAAAATATATTGAATAATAAAATTATAAAGATAGTGTTTTCTTAAGTAAAGAAGAACTCATTAATTTGATAAGCTAAGAATTAAATTTTAAATATGAAGAAAAAGAGATAGTCAACTAATACCCAAAGAGATGGTTACTAAGATACTAAAATTCTAGTAAATATGAAGGCAGTATTAATGAAAAAAGTATGACAAGAGAGGGAAAAGGGAGATTCGTTTTTAGAAATGGCTACCAATATGATGGTGAATGGATAGATGATAAATTAAATGGGCTTGGAACTATTACTTCAGCTTCTGGTAGAGTTATCTATGAGGGATAATTTGTAAATAATAAATTTGAAGGGAAGGGTATATTCTACAACCTAATTTATGATTCTTCATCAAAAATTAATTTCAGAAATTTATGTAGTCAAACTTCTTCGATGATTAGATACGAAGGCCAATTTAAAAGCAATTAGAAATAAGGATTTGGGTTAATGTATTTCTCATCAGGAGAAAGATATGTAGGATTTTTTGAAAATGACATGGTAACTGGATCAGGAACTTTCTTTACAGGATAAGATAAATTTAATGGAGAATGGAAAGAAGGAATTTTAATTCGCTATAAAAACTGATAGATTAATAAAGATTAGACACTTACTTACTGATTTATATACATACCTTCCTTCCTTCCTACCTACCTACCAACTGTACATACATAGATACTTAAAAATTGTTTTATAATAATAGAAAAATAATTGTTAAAATTTTCCATAATAATAATAATAATAATAATAAGCTAGCTCAAATTATGAAATATTTTGTCCTTTATATGTGAATTATACATTTTAAATTTTAAATCTATTTTTATTGCTTTTAGATAAATATCGTAAAGTAAGTAATTAAATAATAAATAAAGATTCTAAGAAGAAAGAAGTAAAGTGGTTGTTGATATTATTTTTTAGGGATTGCAAATGTATTATTAATTAATAATTGAATTGTATAATTATCTATTTCTCCTAATAGGATGGAACAAATTAATCAACCTCTCGGTATTTTATAGTGTTGCTTGAATAGAGGAGAAATTTTATTATCACTTTCATGTTTATTTATTTATTTAATTTTTTTAAGTGTATCTTTATCAAAAAATAAAAAACTTGATAAGATAGAAAGCATCAAGTAAATTATAAATTTTTTGCATACTGATTAATTAATTGTTTTAGTAATTTGTTTAGGGTAAAATCTAAAGAAAGAATTTGTACACAGCAAACAAAAAAACAAGCAAGCCCATCTTTACTCAATAAGAAAAAGCAATAACCTTAATATAGTAGATTAAGATAGAAAAATAGAAATTATTTGGATTTTCTTTAACAAATTAAGGAATGAATAGTTCAAGATCAAACGAAAGCAATTAGCTTTTTTGCTCAAAGCACAATCAAAAATAAGTTCGTTTTATATGCTGCTTTGATGGATGCAATTATGGAAATTTGATTTGCGATACCTGCTTAACAAATGATCCTAGACATATGCAACAACATAAAAGCTATGTCTCTGATACCAACCACTTTTTCTCGACTCAAACAAAAATGACCTAGAAACTTCTTCCTTCAATCGCTGATTCAGTTTAGGAAATAGATAAAAATTTTAATGAATATAATTAGCATTGTGAAAATCAAATAGCAGAAATGGATAAGGATTTTGCTTAAATCTTCAAAACATTCTTCAGTATGTCTGAAGCAGCTAAGAATTTCCTCAAGGATTAGATAAAAAGTAATAAATTCTTTTACAATAGAGTATTAAAACAATATAGAACTTATTAAAAATGATAAAATTTATGTTCGAAAACATTAGTATTTAAAAAATAATATATAAATAAATGAGAGAGAGAGAGACTTACTTTTCAACGAAATAAATAAATTACTAAATTAATAATTAACTTCAAATTTTATAATATTAAAAGATGAATGCAAAAAGTTTTAGCCAAAATTGTAAGAACTTAAGAATAAATTATAGGATTTAAACTAGACAAAGAAAAAGGATAGCAACATTTTTAACATGATTTTCTCTAGAGAATAAGATGAAGTAACAGCATCATCATAGGAAGAATTAGTTACTAAACTAGTAAAAAAAAATGGACCTTTAAATTTGATAAGATCAGAAGCATTTGCTTTATCATAAGAACTCAATACTATCAAAGGAAAGAAAATAAACTATAAGCATCTCGACGAATCAAAGAAGCTATTTGAACAAATAAAAGACTCTTATGAATCTTCTACCAAAGAAATGTATCGTAAATTTAAAGCTTTATTAGAAGGTGCAGACAATGAAGATTTGAGATAGAGTATATTTTCTGGTATTAAATCCTCATCTTCACTTTCAAATAGTATGATAATGAGTAAAAAGGCATCTATTGTTAGTATTGATTTAACTTCTTTAGGTTCTTCTAACCCACTGAAAAGATCAATTACACTTACTTCTGAAGGTAACACAAGTTTAAAATAAAGTATATTAATAACATACTAAAAAAATAAAATATAGAAAATGATAGAAAGTAAGTAAGAACTCTTAAAAAAGTTAATTAATTCCCAAGTTTAAGCAATAAAGCAGTATTAGAGGCAATTAGAAATAATGGATCTTTCAATTATCGTATAGAGGATTCTTATTTAAATAACTAACAAGAATAGGGACCATTTGAATTCGAAGATGGTTCAATCTACTATGGTCATATTTCTGATTCAAAGAGGCATGGAAGAGGTAATAGAAATAAAATTAATTTAAAATATCTAAACAATATATTTAATTATTAATTTCATAGGTAAATAAATGTTTCCTGATGGAGCTTACTATGAAGGTTTTTGGAAAGACGATATCCCTTATGGTATGGGTAGAATTATCAGAAGTAATGGTGATATGTATCAGGGCTCTTGCAATAATTTTAAAGCTCATGGTAAAGGTGTCTTCAAAACTTTGAATGGAGATTATTTGTATAATGGCGACTGGTTAGAAGATTTAAAGCATGGCAAAGGAGATGAAGTTGTGCCTGATAAGTTCTGTTACACTGGAGATTTCTATTATGGAAAAAAGCATGGTAATGGAGAAATAAAGTTTACTGATGGAACAATCTATCAAGGTGAATTCAAGGATGGAGAAATCACTGGTGAGGGAGAGGTAAAATTATTTGATTGGAAATGTTAATTTTATTTATTATTATTTATAATTAGTTCTTTTATTCAAATGGAGAAAAGTATGCAGGTTAAGTTAAAGATGGATAGAAAAATGGTAAAGGATCCTATATTTGGCAAGATGGTAGAAATTATGATGGAACTTATATGAATAATTTGCCCCATGGAAAAGGAATGTTTATATGGTAAATAATTCAGTTTCAATAAATAAGAATTACAATTTTTATAATACATTTTATAGGCCTGATGGATATATTTACAATGGAAATTGGCTGAATGGATTATAGCATGGATAAGGTTTAGAGATAGATCCCGAAGGAAATGAAAAAGAAGGTATTTGGGAAAATGGCTAATGGAAATCTTGGGTTTGATTGATTGATTTCATTTTAATAAAAAATATATTTCAATTCATATTATGTGTACAATTATGTTTATTAATTTAATATCATTTTATATTAAATTATTAATTAATTACCCTTTCTCTTATTTTTGGTTTTTTTCAAGAATAATAGATTTTGTTTTATTTGTTTGAATTGACATTTTAAGTGAGTGAGAGAGAGAGAGTGATATAAAAAATGTATTAATTTTTGAATTCAAAAATATTATTTAATATTTATAATTTGATGATAAATGAATGGTATTGAATTATTTAAATAAAATTAGTATATTTAGTGAAAATTTAAGAATAACCAAACAATAAGGTAATAGCTATAAAAAAGTAGAAATGCATTTAATTATTGAATCACAAATAAAATGATGGTTAATTTTATTAAAATATATAATGATAGTTATTTAATTAATTAATTGATTGATTAATTGTTATTATTATTGTTGTTGTTGTTGTTTTTGTAGTTGAAAATAGATGAATTAATTATAATTAAGATGAAAAGTCATCTAATAGTAAAAATATTGAAATTTAAAGGATCTGGTTAATATAAATATATATGTTAGTTCTTTGAAACGTACTCATTAGTTTGCTGACCTTTTTTTTTGTTTGTGTATTTTAATTTCTTTTTGAGCACAGAAAATACTATCAAATCGAATCTACAAGGTTGGAAGTACTAATTTTGTGTAAAGAACTTACATCTGAAAGAACTTCGAAATTATTACTATCTTCAATTATTTTTTAATTTTATTCAAAACCAATTTCATTATTAGCTACTACTGAGCTTTCAATTATTTAAGAAGGTTGAGTGGATATATTTGAAATTTGATCAGACATAGATTAGCTTGATGATGATGATTTAACTTATTTTATATTATTATTATTATTATTACTATTACTATTAATGTTATTAATTATCTCTTACTATTATTATTATTACTATTGTTGTTACTATTATTTAGCAAATCTTATTTATTTCTTTTGTAAGTATTATTTATATTAATAACTTTAATTTCTAAAGTATTCTCTATATTTTGGGACAGTCTTTTCAATTGTTTTATATAAAAGGCGCTCATGTGATTTTATAGTAAATGGTTTTTTGCATTTACTTTAGTATTTAATATAAACTCTTTCAAAAAGCTATTCAATTGGAACTTTTTGCTTGGATTCTATAGTCTATTAGTTCTTAAGAAGAATTTCTAATTCAAGTAATCCCTACTATCTTTAATCTTATTTTCTGCCTTCTTCCTCTTATTCCCACTTTTCTATTTCTTCATACATAATTTATTCTAATAAATCCTCTTCTAAATCTCTATTCATATAAACCTCTTCTTCTAATGCAGATTTAAGCTTTCTAGTTGCGCTAAATATCTATTCATCATCTGTTGCAACATCATTATCAATAGTCTTTATTATTTATAAATATGTTCAATAATGACTAAAGTAATTAATTAAAAATAAATTTACATGATCTTAAAGTTTGTCAACATACTCTTATGGAATTCCAAGTTCTCTATCAACGTACAAGAGGACTTTAAATTATTTAATTGCTGAATGGTTTAAGAATGTCAAGTATGTCTTTTTATTAAAAAATATATTAGTTTTATTGAAAGTTAAAGAAAAAAATTATTTACAAAATGGCGTGTTTATTTTGATGCTGATGGATCACTAGCATTAGATTTTTTATTGCTTTATTTAGAGCTAGAGATATTGGTAATATCCTAAAGGGGTCTTCTAGATTAACTTTAAAAGAATTAGCCTTATTGTTATTGAGATTTTCCAGTTCCATAGTTAGAAACAGCTAATTTTTCATCTTGTAAAGCTATGTTTTCATCTAAGAAGTGTCTTTAATTAAGTTAATATTAGCGTATCTATTTACTCTTTTATGAAAAGAAGATATTAATATTGAGTAAAAATTAAATTTTTCAAATTTAAAAATAAATTAAAATCCAAACAAATGAAATCAAGAGTATTTATTGCAAACTTTTTAGGAATGCATGTAAGCATATCCATTCTAAAAATACAAGATGAAAAAGTTAAATTAGAGTTAAGTTCATTTAATTTGCTAATAGGATTGTATGCTTCTTCTTTCAAGTGATTAATTAATTGTATTCTTTACCTAATCTTTAGAACGAGGACTCTATCCTGTAATGTTTACATTAGTAGGCTTATTGATGGCTTTTTGCTTTGGTGCAACCAAGCCCATCAACTAATTTCTGGAAGCAAGAAGTGTTTCTTCACCCTTTCCCATTTTTAATTTGAAGTATAGATAGTTTTCTAGTAGGTTGCTTGACTGAACGTATGGAGTGATGGTTGAGATTTCCAAAACCTAAGACTGAGTTCGCTAAGTTATATTGATACTTTTTGAGGATTTATTTTTTGCGTTATTTTTTACAATTTTTTTAATGAAATTTAAAGTATTGAATTATTGCACGCACAATTTTGTTATTAAAATTAAGTAGTGTTAGGAATAGATCCCTTTAGATCAAATTTTTATGCAAAATTTGGAATATACAAAATTGAATTTAATTTTTGATTTAATCAAGTCTATAACTGAATAATTCACCGCTAAATCTTCTATGCCAAACCTTTTTGAGCAAATAAAGGAACTACTATTTAATTTCTTTATTTTTATTTTAAATTCTTTTAATTTTTTGAAAATCTAATAAAATAATTACTTTTTTTCATTTTTTAATAAATAATTACTAAACGAAAACAAAATCATACACCGTGGCAATAAATATTATGCATATATTAAGATAGCAAAATAAAAAGAAAATTGTATTGCTTTGTAGCATTTTAAATATATTCCCATTGTTACTTATTTTCATAGTTTATAGAATCTTCAATTAAGAAGCTGTATATTTTTAAAAGAATTGCTAAAATTTATCACTTAAAAACCAATAATTTATGTAAAACGCTCTACTTTTTGTTGCTTCTGATAGAATTAAATTGGCTTTTCTTTGCTTAAGAAATTCGAGTATTATTTTAATAAAATTTAATTATAAATATCAGGTAAATTATAAAATTTTAGCATAAAATTGAAGTGAAGGATGATGATGTATGGATGATATTATATGCTTATAAATTAGCTTAAGAAAAAAGAGCTAAAAACTAATATGAATATATAAATTGTACAATAGGTTTTCAATACGAATAATTTATAATAATGTTCAATCTACGATATAGATATAGTTTTTCTAATTTAATCGCATCATAAGCTACTAATTGATTGATTGATTTACTGATTTACTGACTAACCATTTTAACTATAATTTATAATATATAATGCTAATTCTGAATCTCAAATGAGGAGTCTTAAGATATCAGTTTGAATGTAGAAACCACCGGTTTGGTTGGCAACAACATTGAAAGATTGGATGAATCTGAATTCATCAGTGTTGTCCATTTGGAGGGCACCGAAGACGAGCATAGAATATTGACCAGGTCTTTCAATGATATCCAAATCTTCAATCTTGTAAATAATCTTTTCATAACCAAGGGATTCGATGTGCTTGCAAATGGCTTAAAGTCCGTTGCATTCGGTACCGTTGTAATTCATTTGAGAGTCAGCACCGTAGAAGTTAGCCAAAGCACCTCTTTCATTTTTTTCCTTCATCATGGCACCGTAGTATTCAGTACAGAAAGTTTAGCCAAAAGATTTCTTATCCATTTTTATTGTCGTGGTATTCTTGCTAGATGATATTTTATTCTTTTTTTTAATTATTTATTTGATAATTATTTTTATCCAATCACTATGATTTCTAATTTTTCCCGCAAACTTAAATCAATAGCAAATTTACAATAATTGTATCTTTGGACCCTTTCTTTCTTATCTTCTATCTAATCTTTCTTGTGTTTTTTATAAAGTTGTCATACTAAATAATTTTCATTTTGAGGTGTCGCCTATAAATATCATTCTTCTTTTTAAATTCTTTATTAATATTTAGCTAACAAGAAAGAGTGAGTTAGCAAGTGAGTGTGTCTGTCTGTCTGTCTGTTTTATGCAATTTTATTAAGCATCTAAAAAGAATTATTTAGTTAATTTATCATTGAAAATAATTTAGATCAAGTAGTAAACTGTTTTGAATTAGATATATTGGAATTATTTATCCTTCAAGTTAAATATTTAAATGATGGTATTTATCTCTTTTTAGACCTACTGTCTCTAATTGGTTTCAATTGTTTTATAGTAGACTCTTAGTAGTCATTAAATAATAGTAGATGTTAACACTATAATAGTTCATCAGAATTATTTATAATTAAGATTCCACAAAATTTTCCTAAAATAGTATTTTATTCATTTGGAGGTAAGGTGAATTAAAAGATATTCATACCAATTGATCTTACTAATTAAAGATCAAAAACAGGTGACATTAATTTAATTTGATAGTAAAATTGCTGATTAAAATGCTTTTATAAAGCATTACGAAAATCTAAAGTTAAAAATGAAAAAAATACACATACATACATACATAAAAGCAAGCAACACACTCAATTATCAACTTAAAATTAATATAAAAGATTAATAATTCTATGCACTTTTATCTCTTCATCTTCATACGTCTTTAGAAATTTATTTAGCATAAAAAGTGGTAGATTTTCTTGCTTATTAGATAATATTTAACTTGATATCGCTTAAATCTTTTTCTACATTTCCTACGAAATCGATAATATATTGAATTAAATCTTTCTTTTTAAATTTTTCTAAATGTTCGCTCAAAATCAAGAAACTAACATCATACCCCTATTTTAGCAGAATTAATAAAATCATTAAGATTTCTCTTAAAATTAATAAACTGTTAAAATTAATTCAAGTATTCTATTACATCGACAGCCTTTCTTCTCAAGATTTAGAATTAATCAGCTCTAACCATAAAGTATGAGGAGAATCTTTAAGCAATTAATGTATCTAATTCATCATTCTTCTTCAACAAAAAGCTGATCTAAAATATTAAAATAAGTAAGACTACTAAATACAAATTTATAGTAGGGGAAGATATTGAAATAGATTCGTAATTCCCAAAAGAAATTAAAAATATTTACTCTACAAGAATTAACGGAAGGTTCAATTAAACACTTTTCCTTATCACTACGAGCCAAATAAATTGGATGAAGAACAAGATTCTTTGTAGTCTTATTATACCCATATAATTCAACTTCTGGCTTATTGTGCTTTTCTACAATTTCACTTGGGAAATCCTAAAGACTTAAACTAACGTCTAAGGCGTCTCTTAATGCATTTGTATATCCTTCCAAAGTTAAACTCTATTAAAATTATTTTTGAGTCAATTAGTCTCTTCTTAATAATTTCTAATTGCTAAATCTAATTAATTTTTACCATTTTGCTTCTAAAATTGCTTTCTCTTTATATTTTACTTTATTATATTGAAAATCTTGTTTATTTAACTATTTTTTTGCCTTATTATATCTTGTATTTCCCTTAAAATTTATTCAATAATTTATTTTAAGAAAACATTCAATTTATCAAGCAATACTCATAGAGAAAAGAGATTCCCTTTTATTTAATCAGGAAGGCTTATGATGAATTGACTTACTTTCATCAAATATCTGGCAATAATCACATTTACATAAGATATGCATGCATGGATGCATAAAAATATCAGATGAATAAAATTATGCCAAAATTTAATTATAATATAAGTTCAATCAATTTTCTTTTTATTATCATCAACTTTTTAACTAAACCTATGCTTAGAAAGGAAAATATTTAAAAGATGGCTTAATAAAAAAATTAAAGAATTAAGGCTATAAAATAAGTGTTTATTTAATTTATAATATTTTAAAGTTCAGTTTTCAAATATAAATATCTTATTAAGATATATTGACATAAAGAGAAGGAATGAAAATGGCATAAATCATTTCATTTAAGCTAAATGACTAAACAATAATTAACTTGCTTTTTAGAAGAGTACGACACGGATAAAGTATCTCAATTAAATTATGTAATATTTATTTTTATGTTCAATTTTATAAAAAGGATAATTATAAATATTTCTCAAACCGATAAAAGGAGGAGGATAAAAAGAATAAGGGAATCAATAAACTTTTGAGTTTCTAATTTATAGAAATTTTTGAGGCTTATTAATCATCTAAAAAGTATATATCCTCTTTTTAATTAAGCGTATGAGTTAGAAAGATACTAATAATATTATATCTTTTATAATTAGCTAACGGACCAATCATTTCAATCATACATTTCTAATCCTTTGACATCTTTCTTAGGTGGGCAAGTGAATTTATAAAGACTACTATAAGTGAGAATACACTATAAGAAGCAAATAACAATTTATATAATGCCAAAAGAGATAGGCCAAGCTGCAACAATTGTAGTATTCTCTACACCTTTAGCATGATAATAATAGGTAATTTGCTGTTCTTCTTGATCTTACGAGAGGTGAGGACAATTTTTTTCACTTCTTGAACTTAGATAATCGCTTAAAACCTCTATTATTAAATTAATAAAACAAATTAGAACATTAGTTATGAGCAGATCAATAAATCAGCTTATTATTAAAGATTTACCTCTTTCATCTATCCCTTTAGCACATAGTATAAGTTTGCAAAAGATGAATTGACTACAAATGACAGTACCTGCAATAGATGTAACTAAAATAGCAATTGATAGTATTAAAGAAAAATGAAGAGATATTGAATTCCATGCCATTTGTTTGGTTAATAAAAAGAGATTTAAACATCCAAAGAAAAGGCTAGCTATAGGGAGTGTTAAAATCTCAGCGTCACAATAATTTGCAGCCATGTATAGGTATATAACTATATTGCAGACTGCAAACATTATATTAAAAATTATAAATACTGTTCCTAACTTTCCTTTAATTGAACTGCTAAACTAATATAAATGAAAGAACATTATTTTTAGAAGATATTTTCAGAATTTGTTACCTTTGAAATCATTTTATTTATCTTCTTCGGCTACTTTAATTTCCTTCTACTGATTATAAGACTATGTTAAGTAACTAATTATGCCTAATTTTTATTCAATTTTTTTAATTTAAATGATTATAATCCACAAAATAGTGTAGAACAATTTAAATACAATAAAAAATTACAATTATTATTGGATTTACAATCTATTAGTTTTTGAACTTGAGCTTATCCTACTACATACGGCTCAAAACTTATTCTTTTTTATTTTTCTAAGCACCTAAATATACTCATCATAACCTCAGACATACATTATTGTTACTGCAATATGTAAATTTGTAATTGCTTTTTTTTCAACTTTACACTTTTCTTATTTCTCTCCTCAACTTTTTCTATCCATTTGATACAATTACATTTATTTATCCTCTAGAACCCTGCATTTTCCTAAAAAAATATATATTCCTTCACAAAATAATATCATTCCATTATCTATCTATCTACTCAAAGAATTATCATTCTGTTATCTACAAATTAATTTAATGATAGATGATTATCAATTACTCATTTCATTTCTACACTTTGTCTTCCATTTGTGTTTTTAATTGTATTTTCTAAATCAATAAATTCATTTTATTTTTGAAATTAAAATTAAATTGTGATTAATTTTAAACCAAAAAATGAAAATTATATACTAAAATGATAACTAAAAAAATTAAAAAGGCAATTTAAATAACAATAGTTTTAGTTTTATAACAAATCAATTCTTAGAAATAACTTTAAAACAATTAATAATTTAAATTGTTATTTTTCTTTCTTTTCTTAGCTGTATTCCCCACATAAATTTGAAGTTCTTTAGATAAATAAAACACACCTAGTTGGGAAAATATGCAATTAAAAGAATCCTTGTTAGATTATTTAATTAAAATGTTGATTTAAAGTGTTAAATAGATATTGAATTATAATTTATGTTGAAACAAAATTAATTTACTTTAAAATATAATATTTAAATAATTAATTAATTTATTATTAACTAAGGTTTGAAACATTATTTTATATATAAAATGATTTACTTAACTATTTATAAATAATAATTCATAAATTTATTGATTCATTATTATCTTCTTTAAATGAACTATTTGGTGAATTTAATTTTTCTGATTTTTAAATGACTGTACTACCACCTCTAATACTCAGTTATTGATCAATGAGAGAATTCTTAGCTGAAGGATTAAAGTCAAAGCTGCTCATGTTGACAATAGAAGGAGAGTAAATTTGATAAAAGTTAGATTTTAACATTTAGTTTTCTTCTTTATTTGTAGTATTTGGTTAAAATGCTACAATCTTTGGTTTAGTAACAGTATTACTTCTTGCAGAAACAGAGAATAATCCAGAATTATAAAAGTTAGAGGAGCTATCTTCTTTCTAATGATCAAACGAATTGTTATTGGATTCTTTTCTTGTAGGAAATTTGGTTAACTAAGTTCCTTAAGGTACTAATTTTAAATTTTATGTTAAAATATGCCTTATTTTATGATTCTTAATGTCACTATACTTTTTTTTCATATTTCTTATTATAACATTCTTAATTTTGCTCATATCTATTGTTTAATCTAAATTAATTCCTTAATCTTTTAAATGGGAATGAAGAATTTAAGAATTGGGAGAATACTTCTTATTATCTTGTTCTTAATCTTTCTCAGGGTAGACAGTATTTTTAATTCCTTTACAATGGTTCTTTAGAGTTAAATACCACACTTTAATTAGAAAATAAACAAAAGTTAATATTCTGAAATTCAACCTTATAAAATCCAGAAAAACAGTTATGACATGAATAAATATCAGGAATGCAGATAGCCCTACAAAAATCCATCCATATAAAAATCTTTCACTTTCTGGTTAATTTTAATTATCTTCCACAAGGAGCCCTATTACAATTTACATAGAAATCAGTAGAAATTCACTTAAGGCATTACGACAATTCTCATATCCAGCTTCATGTGGCCATAAATATAAATAGTAAAAGGCTATTATGGAGTTTAATGTTGAAATAAAAGTGAGCTGTAAATAAGGATAGTCATGCATAAACACTATTGAGATACAATAAAGGATTTTTCTGATTGTTAAAATGATTGAATTGTATTTAATATAATGTAGCTATAAGTAAGTTCTTTTAGAGTGACCATTATAGTTTCTAATTACTTCTGATTTTGCAATACGTAATCCTCCTAGTATAGAAGCAAATTATAATTAAATTTAAGGTTATGTTAAATCTTAATCTTTGTACAAGAAAATAGCTATGCAAATAGGGACCAAAAAAGAGGCTATTAGGCATATCGAGAAGATGCTATAGTTAAGAAATGAAAAACTCTCAGTAAATTCAAATCTATAGAATTATAGCAGAACTCCAAGGAAGACATAGACTTGCACAAATCCATAGAGATCAAGAAATCCGCAAAACTCCCACCCACTCTCAATTTTACTCTAAAGATAAGATTTAAATGGTAAATTGAACTAGGCTAGTACCTTTAAGCCTAAATAAATAAACATTATTGCAATAACAATTACTAAACTCTATCCTCCTTGATTAAAGAAATATGCATCAACTTACTGTTCTGTGTATTTTTTAGGAGTGTAATTCTAAACATATCCAGTGTCAATAAAATAAAGATTGAATAAATTAGGAATGAAGGCCATTTAAAAGTTTTAAAAAATAGAACAAAAGTTCAAAATATTTTAAGGGTGTCTAACATTTACGAATAAAAGGAAGTACAAAAAGGTTGTGTAATCGATTGTATTGAAGAGGACATAGAAATTTCCTAGGATAGCAATAGGTAGCATAGAGGTTAAAAGAGATGATTATATAGAATTGGCTGTGTCTTTGATAGCTTATGCTTATTGTTTTTCTTAGACACTAATCTTCACATAGTCATTTAAAGTGATTTCATCTTTTTTCTTTTTTAGATTATTTACTTTAACAAATTATTCATCTTTAATAGTTACGCTTAATCTGTTTTATTTGCAATTATCCAACACTTGTAAATTAGCTTCGATTTTTAGATTGTTCATATTTTGTAATGATATTACTTTGTATTTATCAAAGTTGTCAATAGCCATGTCGATGACCTTGTCTAATTTGTCATCAGAGACTACAATTTTATCATCAAATAAAATAACAATCTTATAACCTTCGTCTGTTAATGATTAAACTACTTTAAAGTTGTTTTCAATTATCTTTTCACACATTAGACTCTCGTTTAAAACAAACCCACTCTCACATTCTGAACATTTAGCACTATCTTTTTTTGTGCATTACTTGCATTTTAAAACTTCGCAACTTTTTAGTTAGGTACACTTTTAAGGAGTGTCTAAATTATAACCCTAAGAGCACTAATAGCAAGTTGTACTGTCAAATTCTTTACATTATTAACAATTGGTAACTTGACATTTTTCGCATTAAGCCTGCTTAGGATTGAATACTTCACCTTAACTACAGTTTTTATAGCATTTTTAATCTTCAGGGCTAAGTATATAGCCATCAATACACTCCTTACAAAGAAATCCATCACCTATTTCACAAGATTTACAATTTTAAGCTTAGCAAATACATTAGTTATTAATTTTTAAATAATTATTTTAGCAAGTTGAACATTGAGATCCATTATTTTAATCACACAAAATACAATTCTTTGCTGAGCAAACACAAATATGACTTTGGAGATCAATTTCAAATCCCTATTGGCATTGTATACATCTATTAGTAGTTTGATCAAATTGAATACAATTTTCAGTTGAAGATTAACATAATGTATTTGTGCTATTTGAAAGATATCCAGCCTTGCAATTTTAACAAACACTTCCAAGATCCTAGCTACATTATAAACAATTTTCAACTCCGCATTCACAAGTATTATTGACTACATTATATTAAAACCCAGAGTAGCATTTCTCACATTAACCACTTGAATTAATGATTTTGCAGCTTTTAATTGATGGAATACAAGTTTTTTAGTTTGTTTAATCTAAATTGTAATAAGGAAGACAGTTATCACAAATCGATCCAGAATTAGAGTTACATTGGTCACAATAATCTACATCGCATTAGCATAAGTTATTGGTAGAATTGTAAATGTAATCTGATTAGCAAGATTTACATGTATTATCAGGATAATATTCTAAGCAATTATCTATAGGTTTAATACATTTGGTATTTGAGAATAATTTTAAATAATTAGAAACGCATTAATCGCATATTCTTCCATCTTCTTAATTGCAAATAGAACAATTTCCTACTACACATAGGCATTAGTTTTTATCATTATCAAGTTTGTAGCCAGTTATGCATTAGATACATTTTCCACTTGAATCAATTATATCACAATTGCTAATAGTTGATGTACAAGATATACCATTCGGATCTTTAGTGTAAAAAGAAAGGCAGCTTTGGCATACTCCTCCATCTTTAGGATCACATTAGGCACAATACTTAACATTACACTAACAAGTATTAGATATATCGTCAAGTCTATAATTTTATTCACATTTTGTGCACTTATTTGAAGATTCCACTTCCAAACATTAATTTATATTTGGTAGGCACTTAGTGTCATTATCTTGATTATAATATAGGTTTTAGCAAGTCTAACACTATTATCCGTTATTATTATAACATTAGGAACAAAATTTTACCTAGCAAATACATTTATTATTATAAGTGTCAAGTAAATAATTGTTATCGCAGGATAAACATTTATTATTCCCATCAATTTATGAACACTAATATAATTAAGGAATACACTTTTTATTAGTAATATCTTATTATACATAATATGTGTTGCAAGAATCACAAATGGATCCATCTATTTAATTGCATATACTGCAGTTTTATACACCACAGTAACATTTGTTCTAGATACTGTCATAAATATATCCACTTATACATTGCGTGCATTTATTGTTGCTATCTATTGTAACACAATTATCTAAAATAGGTATACATTAGTCTTTTAAATTATTTGTTTTGTAGTAAGGTTGGCAGACATCACATTTTGTCACATCTGTTTGATTATTTGTTGAGCAATAAGGTATATTAGAGAAACAAATACTTGATGAAATATCTAAACTATAGCCTGGTTTACATGTTTGGCATTTCTTTCCATCATTAGGAGAACAAACTGAACAATTTGCTGAATCACATTAACAAGTTGAAACTCCAATAGTTTTATACCCTGCTATACATTAATTACAATTCAATCCATTTGTTTTATTGCATTAATAGCAATTTTAGACCCCACAGATGCAAGTTTCAGTAATTGGATCAAAAGAATATCCACTAATACAAGATGTTGGTTTACATTTAGTTCCATCTTAATCTTTACAAGTACTGCATCCTTATAAAGTACAATTACATTTTTTATTTACAGAATCATAGGAAAATCCTGGATGACAATTTAAACATATGTTACCATCTGTGTTATCACAAGTTTAACAACTTTCGCTAAATTTACAAACACAAGAGCTGATTTTGTTAGTATAGTTTTTAACACAACTTAAACAGGAATTACTAAAAATATTACAAGAAGAGCAATGGCTAACTTAACAGCTTTCACATTTTGATCTATCGGAAGCCAAATATAATCCAGAGCCAGTACATTCTGTACATAAACCTATTAATTAAAAATATTAACTTTAGTCTTTATTTAAGAAATTCCAAAGATTTTATATTTAGAATATAATTAAGCTATTACTTTTCCCTTAGTATTATTAATTTAAAATAGAAATAATTTCTATAAATAAAGATTATTTCAATTTTGAATAAATAATAATGTTTAAGAGTAAATTATTTAAACTAATAAATTTAGTTTCCATTTCAATTTAAGTTGTTCTCTTAGATTAGATATTTGTTTTAAAATGATACTTATGAAAATAGCTTGTTAGATTGATTTAGTAAAGAGAATATTATAAAATATAATGCGAAGCTAAAAATGAAATGTGTAAAGAAAGATTTCAAAAAATAAGATTTTTAGGCTTTTCTAGTTAAGTATCTAAGAACTGATAAAAAATTTAATACAGTTTACTGATCTCAAAAATTAAAAAAATATTAGGCAGGCTGGATAGTTTTATGTTTTTCACACAAATTGAAAATGCAATAAATTCCTAAAAATTAGAATAAAACTATAACCAAAATTAAGACTTTTATTAAAATAAGTACTTATTTGAAGTTGTCTTATTAACAAAATTTAATCTTTTTACCAGATCCATTGCATGTTTTACAAGAAGGCAGGTTACACTCAGCACAATTTTTTTAATTAGATGCCATAACGTAATAATTCTTATCTCTTTTACAGTAAATGCACTTTGTATCGGTGCAGAAATCACAGTTAGGAGAACAAATCGGTTCACATGTTGATGTATTAGAATCGTAAAAATAATTTGAAGGACAACTACCATTATAAGTGCATTTAGTTTGAGATCCTGAAATAGAATAACCAGGATAACATTCATAGCACTTATCTTGACTATCTAAACATTTTTCGCATTTACTGTCTGTGCATCCACATTTTACTAATTTATAGTTTTACCAATCATAAAATAAGATATGTTCACCAACACTACAGCGATAATTTCCTGGATCTACCAGCCCATCACAAGAAGTCCATGTATTAGTTTTATAGGATGTCTAAGCAAAGCATTTGTTAGTATAATTAAAGCATGTGGAAATAGTATAATCATACTTTTAATCTATTTATTTTAAATTGTATTAAAAATGAGTATTATTGATTTTATTTGAAAAGAGAAGCATATGTTTCATGCTTACTTAACTAATAAATTTAACATAATATAATAATAAATAAATAAAAATAAATAAATAGTATATTACTTATTGGACAAGCTTATAGTTACTTGCACACATTATTACTAGCAATATAATAACCATATATACAATTATTACAAACAGATACACTGTTGTCAATAGAATTATTACATGTTTAGCAATTAGCTTGGCAAGCACTATACGTTTACTCACACACCCTCTACCCTGAAGGAAGAGACTTTTTCTTAAACCCAGGAAAGCATTTTAAACAATTTTAATCATCTGCACAAATATCGCAATTCAAAACACAATTTGTCCATAATCTAACTTATACAATTCCCATTAAATTTTCATTTGGATTAGAGCTAAGTTAAGTTTATTAAAATTTTAAAATTGCTTCATTTGCTGTTAATTTCGACTTGTACAACAATGAAGCAATATAGGTATTTCTATTTGAATTAAATGAAGGGCAGGAAACTTAATAATTGATTCCGAATTTACCCACCTCTCTTACAGAGTTAATCGTTATACTTTAAACTGTTGTTGATCCATCTAATATACTCATAGTTACTTGGCTGTTATCTAAAGTATAAACTATATCAGCTCCTATTATCGAGTAAGGTTAAGTTATTAACTACTTTAACTAAAACCCATTAGCATAAATAGCCCCATTCAGAGTTAGTATATTAACGCTGGTACTCGTGTCTGATCGAGTGCAAGTTGATGAGCAAATATTACTGCTTGAATAAGGTATTCCATTTGTACTCCAATTAGTAGAGAATAAACTATCACAATCTATAGTGCTTTCATCAAATTTAGCATCATATAGAACTTCTAATCCTATTAGATTATGATTAACATCATTTACATATGAGTGCCAAATAAATTCTAATTAATTTCATCTTTTAATAAAAGTATTTACCATTAGCACATTAATCAGTGAGCAAATAAACAAATGAAAGTAGGATTAGTAGTAAATATTCAAAGTGATATGACTCCATTTATAAATGTATGTATATAATTATAAATAATTAACAAATATTTGTCTGAAAATTAATTATTAATTTTTCTTAATTTCTTTTCTACTTGTTATAGTATCATATGTATCTCTATTTCGAAAGAATTTTAGGATAATATACCAATATTATAATCTTTTGTTATTATTAGCAATAACTGAGTCATTATTAAATATATAAAAGAAGTAAATTCTTGTTTATGATAGATAAATAGATAGTTAGATAGCCAATGAGTGAATGGTCAGCTAATTTGATATATATGAGTTGTAAACGGATTTGAAGTGAATAGCTAACATTAATTGTATAACCAAAATCTTTTTTATTATTAAATTTGCTTATATCCACATAAAAACCTAATGTGCTTGCCATTAAATCTTAGACTTTAAAGAAAAAACTTATTTTTTTATTTAAAAGAATTCACTTCTCATTTTTATTTTATTTTTCAATCAAAAATAAGAAAATTGATCAAATTCCTCAACTTACTATTCTTTTTCTTAAAAAATAATCTTATTAATAACTTTATTGATCTATTGTGATTAAGCATTTTAGCTTCTTCTATTTTCAATCGAATTTCAAAAAATTTTGTCTTTTTTAATAATTTTATTAGTTAAATTTAAAAAAAATATTTCGATTGTTCTTCCTTTACTTTATTTTTCTTGCAAAATGCTAATTAGAATACTATTACGTTATAATATATCTTAAAGTTTTAATTGATTATCAAACTCTTTTCTCTTTATTCATTACTTTAAATTTAAGATTCATTAAATCGTACATTATTTTGTTAAATTCTTGATAATAAAAACCCCCTATTATTGTAATTAATTTCTTCAAAGAAAAAACCTTTAAATCAAGCAATTATTAATTTAAATCCTTTGATATCTAATAAAGATTTTCCTTTTCTCAACTTGAATTTACATAAATTAATTTCTTTTAAAAGGATAATTTTTATTGATATGTAACCTTTTTAATCTTAATGATGTAAAATTAATACCTGAAATCCTAGCAAAATAGATTCTAATCTTGAAAGGACATTATAATAAACTTCAATCATGCAAATGATTTCCTTTATTATTATGAACATCTCTGAATTTTTTATTTAATATTTTACCTAAATTTAAAAAATTAGAATAGAATTTGAGATAATAGTTCTTTTTAGTATTTTCATTTGAAAGTATTTATGAAATAATAAAACTATGAAATATTATCCATAAAAATAAAATAGTCTGAATACAGATATATATTTCTTACCATATGAATTGAGAGATTATTAAAACATAATTCCAATAATCTATTACCACATAACAAATATAATCATTAACTTCAAATATATAAATAACCAACCAGCTAATAAAAATTTTGAAAAATTCCTAATATCAATTAGAATACTATTATTTTCTAATTATGGTAATCTTCATATTCTTACAAACTTCATTCAAATATTTTTAATATATTATTAATTAATAACTAATTCGTTTAATCTATTAAATATATATTATGTATGTTTAAATAAAATGTAGTAAGAAAAAAAATTACTTTAAAATTTTTTAAATTATAAGGTTAGAAAAAAGTTTTTGTTTAAAATAAATTAAATATCTAAAAGACATTAGCAGAGAAATGTATTCTTACTCTACAATTCTAGTATAAGAATCAAAAATTAAATATTTAAATCATCTAAAAAATTTAAGCTGATAGATAATAAGTTTCATCCTCCAAAAGTCCAATATGTAATTTTAAATATATTAAGTAAATTATTAATATTGTCTCAAAATTGAAAATCAATTACAGGATAAAAAATAAATTCTGACATATTTGATATTATTACATTTTATTACTTCAAAACTCTCTAAGAAAACCTTTTAAGCTTTATTAAGTTTTAAAAATGTGAAAATATCCATAACTAAAAGTATAATAAGGCATAAATTAATATATACTGTATTGGAAAAGTAATAATTATTTGCAAAATTAATAAAACAAATAAATATTACTTGCTGGAGTCTATGATTAAGTAACATTGTAAATATAATTTCATATGTTAAAGATAGCATAATATTTAAAATATTTTTAAATTTATTATATAAATTAATTAATAATTATTAGAGATTTGTTAGAAAACTTACCTCAATATTATAAATTCATATGATGGTTTTATTAATAACTTTTTTTATTATTAAAAAACTAAAAATTATTACTATAAATAATATTTGCTATTTATTATTAAATGTTAGAAAAATAGAATATAAAAGATTAGCTCTACCATGCAAATAAATTAATGTTTACAAGTAAAGGGAAATGCTAAAATCTATAGTTTTTTTTCTATTCTCTAATAAAAGAATAAATTCGGATGATTTTTGATAGAAAAATTCTGAATAGAACTTTTAAAATAAATAGAGATTATTTAATTATCCCTTTATAGTAATACAAATTATAATTGACTGTATTTAGGATTTTTCAATAAATAAATACATTCCTAAAATTAAGAAATGATCAAAGATAAAATTATGTATGGATTAAAGATTATGAATTATATTTAACTTATTTGATATAACCAATAAAAATCATCTTTAATCTTTTTATTATTATTGATTCCTATTTGTTAATTAATGAACAAGCTAGATTTGATTATCAAGAAAATTTTTAAGAAGTTTCTTTGGAAGTAAATAAAAATAAAGAGCTGATTATTTACGATAAGAATTAAAGAAACCTTATATCATTTTTTGTTCCACTTCAAATTAATTTTTTTATCAAAAAATTGATCTATTTAAAATAATCTTGATTTTTCAAGCTTCAATTTCTTTAATAAATATTATTATTAAATACTTTTAAAGCTTTCTTTTAAATTAATATTTCCTTACTATTAGTATTGAGTATATATATTTTTTAATAAATTGCTTAATTATATTATATTTACTAAATTGACAGGATTATCTGATTTGTTACAACTTGATAATTAATTAAAATAGAATCAATCACTTATTTATTTATTTGCCAAAAATTTTTAGAAAAAAAGAATAATTAAAAAATTTGAAAGAAGGATAAATTCTGATTAATTCTTGGAATTCTAAACCAATAAAAGTTTTTTAAGAATAAGAAATAACTATATAAAGAAAAATACTCCAAAATATTTTTAATAAATTCAAGAATTTTTAAATAAAAAAAGAAAATGAGCAAAATTATAGCTTAATAAAATGATAAATAATCTTCTCTTTTGGAAATAGAGAAGAATTAATGTATTCACATAACATATCAAAACCTAAGCTATTCTCTCTAATAACAAAAGAATACAAGAAAAATTCTAAATAATTTATCTGGTTCATTTAAAGTAGGGTTAAATGCTATATTAGGAGGTTCTGGAGCAGGAAAAACTTCTTTTTTGAATATTTTAGCTAAGAAGATTGAGTATATTTCTTTAATTATTAATCATTAACAATATACTATTATTATAATTAAAGGTCTAACTAAAAATAATAAATAGAAGGAAAAATAACAGCTAATGGTATTGAGTATAATTATGAGCACTTCTAAAATTTTGCAAATTATGTAATGCAAGAAGATATACTCCTTGCTACTCTTACTGTAAGGGAATATTTAGAATTTGCTGCTAATCTAAAATTATAGAGCTACACTTAAGAACATAGATAGATTTAAGTTAATAAGATTATTAAACTCTTAATGCTTTAAAAATGTGAAAATACATTAATAGGCGATCATATGACCAAGGGTATTTCTGGTAATCAAATTCTATCCTTTTTTGTCTTACATTTAATGAAGTTAAGCTTCACCTTATTATTTCTAATAATCATCAAAATTTTTTCAAAATTGTAAATCTATCAATAAAAGATTAATTTATTTTTACCTTGAAAATTTTCTTACTCTTTTTACAATTAATATATTCCTTTATATTTATTTATTTTTTTAATTTCAAGGTGGTGAAAGAAAAAGAGTGTGCATAGGTATTGAATTATTAGGAAATCCTAAAGTATTATTTTTAGATGAACCAACTAGCGGTTTGGATTCATTTACAGCTTATATGATCATAAAAATGCTAAAGAATTACTCTGAAGAAGGAGATCGCACAATAATATTTACTATACATTAGCCTTCTTCTGACATTTGGGAGTTGTTCGACAGAATTACTCTTTTGGTTGAAGGCAAATTTATTTATAATGGAAATCGTAAAAATATTTTGGATTATTTCTCCTAATAAGGTTTCTAATGTCCTTAATACTCTAATCCAGCTGATTATTTAATGTCTATAATGTAAAAATCTGATCATAAAGATCATTAAAAGTTGTGGGATTATTATGATAGTTAACACAAATAACAAATATTGATTGAGGATTAAATAAATGTTTTTGAAAATAAAACTGTTTCTTCATTGAAAAGTTTGAGTAATATTCAATAAGAAAATACTTAGAATTGCTTCTATGTTTCCAAAATACTTATAAAAAGATAACTGTTGAATATTAAAAGAAATCGTCTATTGCTTAGAGCAAGATTTTTCTAATCCCTTTTCATGAATCTTCTATTGGGTTTAATTTATCTTGATAATGCTAGAAATTTAAACACTACAGCTGATATTATTTAAATTTGTAAATCTATTTTATTAATTGGTTTGGGAGGTTTCTTCTCAAGTATGAATCCTTAAACAATTACTTTTTCTTTAGAAAGAGCTGTTTTCCTCAAAGAAGAAAGTTCTAAAATGTACACAACTCTTAATTATTTCCTTTCTAAAACTATCCCAGAAATAGTCATCAGTACATATTTTGGCCTTCAAGTTTCTGTTATTACATACTTTATGGCTGGATTTGAAAATTCTGCTTCTAAATTCTTCTTTTATGCTTTAAATTATATTTTAATCAATAACGTTGGAAATGCTATGGGTGTTCTAGGAAGCGCAATGTTTGAATAAGGAAAAGTAGCTGTTTCATTTGTAATTACTTTTATGCTCCCTTTGGTTCTATTCTCAGGAATTTATAAAAATATTGATGACCTTCCAGTATATATCGGATGGTGCAAGTATCTGACTCCAACCTATTATTAAACTAATGCAATAGTAAATGATCTATTTGAAGGAAATAATTTAATCTTTGATCCAATTAAGAATCTTCACTATGATTTCAACAAATGGTTAAGTATACTACTTTAAATTATAATGTACATCTGCATCAATATAGCCGCTTTCCTCTTCCTACTTAACCGTAGAAGAAAATTATAATGACTTAATAAATTTTATAGGATAAAATTAATTAAAATAATTATAAAAAATACATTTTTTTTGTGGATAATAAATATCTACTTAAATATTTCTATCAAAAATTTAATAAAACTAATTTATTTCATAAGTGCTTCTTAAAATATTTCTATCTAAAATTTTACAAAATTTACAAATTTACTTACACATTCTCTTTATTTTCTTTAATTTAGATCTTTAAATTTTTAATATCAAATGGGTATTAAGTTTATAAAATATTCATATCATGTTAGTTTAGATTTTCATATTAAATTAAGATCGGTAATTCTTTATTTAGATTAAATTAGTATCAGAAAAATAATTATTAGAAGATGGGATTTATTTGGATTTGTATTGTTTCTTTTATTAAATTCAATTTTCTATCCTTAATAAACAATACTACTACCATAAAGAATCCGTCAATCAGCATATCATTAAAATTTTATTTAAAAAATTTGTTAAGAATGATCATTAATGAATAATTGGAATATTTATAATATTTTAATTGAATTTATAATTTAGTGATGATCAAAGGGGTTGGGGTTGGGGTTGGGGTTGGGGTTGGGGTTGGGGTTGGGGTTGGGGTTGGGGTTGGGG
>JH651246.1:779845-964434 GCA_000260095.1 Tetrahymena borealis | reverse complement strand
CCCCAACCCCAACCCCAACCCCAACCCCAACCCCAACCCCAACCCCAATTTAATAGCATTTAATTTTTTAAAATAAAATAAAAAATAGATTAATTTAATGATAATAGATGAATTATTTTGAATAAACATTTATAATTTAAAAAAAACTAACAATCTTTATTATAAATTTTAATATTATTGTGATAATTAATTTAAAAAATATTTCAAATCAAAAGAATTGAAAATAAAAAAAAATTTAAATATTTTTATTATCCAACAAAGATACAAATAATTTGAAAAATTTGAAATAAAATTTATTGACTTAAGAAATTCTAATTACAGCTTTTAATTTAATAGGATATTATATAAAAACCTATGAGCAATTACAAAGAAATAATAAAGATTTATGATTAAAATATAATTAAAGTAAATTTCTATAAGTTAGATTACTTTATGAAGATTTTCAGTTGATTTAGTTGGCAAATAGGTTTTTAAGTAGGTAAGGAAATCATTCAGAGAATCAATTCCTATAAAATTCATATCAATTTGTGCAAATTAATAAAAATAATAGTTGTTAAATAGAAAATGAAATTAAATTTTCAGTGAAATCAAATAGTATCAACTAATGGAAGAGAAAAACAACTGAAGAAATAAAAAATAAAATAAAAATTAATAAATTGTAAATCTCGCCAAATTCAATAAATAATAATGCATATTAAGATGTTCAAAGAAGGCAGGTGTTGATATATAAATTATATGCCTCACTTTATTAAAAAACATGCTGATTCATTTATACATAGAATCATTATGCCTCTTTTTCTTTATTAGTTACCCAAGCTATCAAAAGCAATAGAAAAAGAAAAAAATTTAAAAGAAATACATTGAGAGATAATAATAATAATACATAATAAAAAGGAATAAAAATAAAAAGATGGGAAATACTCAAGCACAACAAGATCAATTAGCTGATATGAATAGTCAACATGAAGTTGACCAAGAACAAGGAGGAGCTAATGCAGAAGGTCTTCACCAATTCGAGTATTAGTATACAGAAAAGGATTTAGAGTACATTGGCTAAAAAGATGAGGATGAAGCCTATGGTGAAATTAAGATATACCGCATCAAAAGAGAAATTGATCAAGAGAATCATGATCCTGAAATTCCTATAGAAGATTTAGAAGTCTGCACTAAGACAAAGATCTTTGATTCAAGAGAAGATTGTAGAGATTATAATGAAGATCTTAAGAATAAAAAACTTTTGAACCATCCTCATTTAGTCAGACTCGTTAGATCATAGGCTATCATGAATAGCAATTTCTGTACAAATATTTACAAGATTGATATGGCTTATGAATATCACAAGTTGAGTCTTAAGGAAGTGCTCCTTAACCGTTTTGAAACTAAGGAATTCTTTGATGAGAATGTAATTTACTTTAAATAATTTTAAAAGAATTTTTTAGTCTAATTATGTGGCTCTATTTAGAATGATGGCTTTACAGTTTATAAAAAATCAGCATGAAAACCTTATTTGTTATAGTGCTAAGTATCATATACATCAAATAATTAACAGGGTTACGATGTATATTAAAGTTAGAATTAGAGTTTAATAATTAGAATAATTAACAAAGAAGGCAATTTGAAAATATAATTTAGAAATCTACCAAAGATTTATGTTATTCTTGAATAGGAAATTTATTGATCCAGCCAAAAAAGGTTAGAATTGGATTAGAAGATTTCTAAGAGCAATAAATTTTAATCAGCAAAAAATTTTCAAATAAAATCAATATAAAGAATATCTTATTTAATCAAAAATGAAAGAAAATAGTTATTAAAACGAAATAAATCTTTGATGATCTGATAAGCGATAAATAAATTATCCAATCATTTTAATTCAATTTAAACAATTCCTGCAATTAATATTGCAAATAATTAAAATTATTTTTAAAAAAAATAGTCTATCTTTGATCTTATCGAGTAAGTAATGAGTGCTCTCTATTACTTGAAAATCAACGGAATGACACATGGTGATATCTAACCTAGAACTATTTTGATTGATTATAATAACAATTTCAAACTTACTGATATTGTCTTCTTGACAGGAGGTATGTGTGGTTACAAGAAGCATTTACTTGGTTTAGAAACAGAATGCTTCCTTGCTCCTGAATTATTACAAAAGTTGCGTAGATAAACCATTTTAGGTACTGATGAAGTTGATTAAGAAAAGGCTGATATTTTCTCACTAGGTTTAGTAGCTCTTGCTATGGGTACACTTCAAAATGTTGATGTTATTTATGATTTTGAAAATTACACTATTAAGGAAGAAGATATTTTGGGTTTACTAGAAACCATTAAGAATTAATATAGTGACCACTTATACTTGTTATTAGTTAGTATGCTTAACCAAATTGATAAGCGTATTAATTTTGAAGATGGTCTCAATTTAATTGACTAAATGCGTAATGGTAACTTCAATTTGGAAGAATATGAAACTAAGCGTTTCTAATCTGAGTTGGAACAAAGCGAAAAGAAGTTAGCTGAATCTGTTCAACATCCAAGTTAATATCCTCATTCTCCTGCTCATTAAAATAACAGCAACATCAACTAATAAGGACAAGTTGATTAAGATCCCGAAAGCAATCAATTTAGAAGACAAAGCAGTAATTAATAGAATTAATAACAAGAAATCACAAATACAGAGACTTCTGATGATCGTATTCCAGATTTTGATCCTGATAGAGAAGCTAGAAAGAGAAGTAGAATTAACAAAGATAACCAACCCAATAACAATAATAGCTTGAATAACGGCAATGCTAATAATATTAATAATAATAGCCTCAACAATAATAATACCTACAACAACTAATAATCTCTTAATAATAGAAACCAACCTTAATATGGTTAAATGAATGAAAGCAGTCACCAAAGCTACCATCCTCAAGGCACTAATCAATATGATTCTCAACATCAAACTTAATCTGCTTCTAGAGGAAATACTTTGAATTCTGATTAAAAGAAGAATCCTAAATCTAATAACTAAATTGGACAACCTTAGTCATAATCTCATATTCAAGGACATAATCAATCTGAATAAAAGAGTGATAGATTTGATAGCCATTAATTCAATAATTAAAATTCTAATCAAAAGAATCTCCATAACAGCTAATAATATTAGAGTATGAACTACTAACATCCTTAAAATCAAAACTCGTAAATACTGATTTTATTAATTTTTCATAATTTAAATGTAAAAATATGAAATCATATTTTTTATTTAGAGGAAAATAAATTTTCACTCAAGAAATAATTTTAACAGCTATCTATTTATTTTAAATTTAAACCAATTATTTTAACTAATAATAGGGCTAGTATAAACGATATTGAAAGTAGATTCAGAGAAGCTATTTTGAGAAGCTAATAAGTTTCTTTAAAGTTTGAAAACTCTCCTTTGAGACTTTTTAGAGATCAATTGCTTGCTGATGAATTATATGTTCCTCTTGATCCTCAATTCTCCAATCCTTCTCATATTAGATCTAGAAATCTGGACAATTCTGGTAGAAAGAATTAATTATCTCAATCAAATAAAATAAATTATTCTAACAATGTTAGCTAGAATTTTTCTGCTCAAAAGAATATTAAAAAGAATGATAGTACTCAAAAGCTTGTCCAAAAGAAGTGGAAAATCTGAGAGTTAGTTAGTTAGTTAGTTAGTTTTTTCTTAGCTTATAATTTCTATGCTTTGGTTTCTTTATAAATAATATACAATAAAATTCACTATAAAGCAATAAATATCACTTTTTAAAATTTTATATCATATAATATAAATATAATCCTTTGTTTTTCTATACATCTTTTATAATTGTGGATTATTCATTTACGCCTTGCAAACTCATTTTTTCTTTTTTTGATACATTTTAATTTTGTGTTATTGTTGAAATTATTTTCTTTTTAAGCTTCTTATTAAGAATCTTCATAGAATTATTGAATGGATTATATTGAATTACAATGTGTGTGTGATTTATCGTTGGGAGAATTTAAAAATAATTATGATTGCGGAAGAAATAATAAGAAGTTTATAATTTGATGTCTCTCATAATTATCTTGTTTATTTCTAAGAATTAATAAAAATTTTTTTCAATTAATTTAAAAAACTAAGCAAAATTATGGAGAGGTTTATAATGAATTTATATTTTCAGTGGTTTAGATGAGTTGAACTGCTTCAATACAAATATTATAGAAATGTTTGATTTTGCAAATGAAAAAGAATAATATACTTATTATTAGAAGAAAGAAAAAAAGATTAATAAAAGAGGGATTGGAGAGAACCTTTTAAAAACTAGATTGATACTACATAATTATAATTAATTAATTTAAATAAAAAAAGTAAAAACAACCTTCAAAGAGAAAAAAAAGATAAGATTTTTACTTGTTTACTTACGCCAAAGATATTTAGAAAACTTACAAAATAGCAAGAAAGATTGTATAGAGATCTGATTTGACAAAAATAAAAAAACCAAATAGAGTACAAAAAGGTAAAAAATGAGCGACGGACATCAAGAAGAACTCTAATATGATCATAGGGAAGAAAATCAGGAAGTAGAAATGAATGAAAACCAAGGTAGAACATAGTTTCATAGTTAATGCAATTCCAAATTACATATTTTCAAAAATTGATTTGAGTATATAGGAAACCATTTAATTAACAAATGTTCTATTAAATCTTATAAAATACTAGACTAGGAATAAAAGAGTGAAGGTTCTAACCTTAATTTTGAAGATGAAAACCAATAGGACGATTAGGTTGTAGAAGAAGGAGGTTAAATGGAAATAGAATAATAAGATAATTTGAATGAGGAGGAGTAAAACTTAGAAGGAGGAGAACACCATTTGGAGGAACACTAATAGGAAGAACCCCATTAAGAAGAACACTATTAAGAAGAACACTAATAGGAGGAGCACCAATAAGAAGAACATTAATAGGAAGACTAATAATAGGATGAAAATTAATAAGAAGAACACTAATAGGAAGATCATCAGTAAGAAGAACACCAATAAGAAGAACATCAATAAGAAGAAAACCAATAAGAAGAACACTAACATGAAGAACACCAACATGAAGAACACTAACATGAAGAACACCAACAAGAAGAGCACCAATAAGAAGTGCACTAATAAGATGAGCACTAATAGGAAGAAAACTAAAATGAAGAACAATAATAAGAAGAACTCTAATAAGAAGAGCAATAATATGAGGATGGTTAGTATGAGCATTAAAATTAAGAGGAAGATTAAGGAGTTGAATAGCAAGATCTCTAAGAAGGAGAATAAATGTAAGAATGTGATGAAGAATAAAATGATGAAAATAAAGAATAATTAAATGAAAATTACGAATAAGAAGTACATGATTAAGAGTAGACCCATCATGAACATTAGATTTAAGAAGAAGAAAATATTGAATAAAATTATGAATAAAATGAATAACAACATGAAGAATAAGTGGAGATAAAAGATGAATAGCAAGAAGGTATGATAAATAAATAGAAATTTATTTTCGATCATAGAACGAATTAAATATTTTAAAATTAAGGTGAAGAACATTAAGTCTAATAAAATGAAGAAATAGATGAAGAAAAGATTGAGTACTAAAATGAATAAGAGGAAAATGATAATGAATAACACCAACACCAACAACAACAACAACAACAATAATAATAGGATTAATAGTAATAATAAGTATAAGAAGGGGAAGAATAAAATTAGAATGAATAATACTAATAAAATGAGGAATATCAATAAATAGAAGTGAAGGAAGATGAAAATAAAATTGAAGAAGATGAAAATAAAATTGAGGAAGATGAAAATAAAATAGAGGAAGAAGAAGATGCAGGAGTACAATAAGAATAAGCTGAAGCAGAACATGTTTAACACATCGAATAAGAAGAGCATGTTAATCATGCAGCTCCTATCATTTAATAACATTAAATTCCATAAAAGCAAGAAGCAAAAGAAGAAGAACCTTCTGAACCAGTCCAAATGCTTTCTCCAGAATAATTAAATATGATTTATAATGAATTTAAAGCATCTATACGTAACAACCTTGTTGAAAAAGTTGTTAACATTTTAAGTAAATTCCTTAATAAAAATAAAAAAAATAATTAATAAATAAATAATATTTTAATAATTTAGAAAAATATTAAAAGATTTATGATATTGCTAATAAGGTTGATACCTAAAGTAGACAAATCAGTACCTATATTGCAGCTAATCTACCCACTGATGAATAAACTTATAATATGCTTAAAATTTTGATTGATTATGGTAAATATATTATTTATTATTAAAAGCTATCTACTTATGATCTTTCAAAATAATTATATTCTTTGACTGTTAGTCTACTTGTATTTAATTTCAAGAAAAGAATATTCTTGTATTTACTCAAGCCAAATAGATGAAAAATGATTATATCATTATTGATAATTAAATTTTATAGAATAATAACTTAATTTTAAATTAAATTCCTTAGGCGCCAATCCTTTATTTAGAGATTAATTAAAGGAATCAGTTTTGTTCTATATAGCTAAGGATGGTAAAATGAAATCATTCTAATTACTTATGGAACACAAAGCTGATCCCAATGAAGAAGACACAAATGGTTAAACTCCTCTTTTCTTTGCTTCAAGAGATAATAGAATTGAAATGGTTAAAGAATTGATAAGATGCGGAGCTAATGCTTTCCATAATGATAAGATTTGCAATCAAACTGCCCTTTTCTATGCTGCTAGAGAAGGTAATAATGAAATCTGTAATATTTTGATTACAAATGGCTGTAAAGTTAATCATTAAGATTAAACCAAAAAGAATGCTATGTTCTTTGCAAGAAAGTCTAATAAAAAGGAAACTGTGGAGCTCTTGTAGGAATACATGAATAAACTTAAAAATGAAGAATAAAAAGTTAAGGAAGTTCCTCCCAAGAAGAATCAAAAAACTGCTATTAAAGAAGTAGTAGCTCCTCCTAATCCAGTAGCAGAACCTATATCTTAATCTGATCCCATAGATTCTAAAAGTTTTGGTAATTATGAATAATTGAATACAATAAAAATCTTATTTGTTTAATCTTTTATTATTAGTAGATAAGAAAAATGACTCTAAAATGAGAAACAGAAAGCCCAATAAAGACTAAGCTAAGATGTCATATAAGCTGGTATATACAGATGAGAATGGTTAGCAAAGAGAATTATCAAGAGCAGAATATTTAGAATTTAAAGCTAAGTATCCCTAGATTACAAAAATAATGGAAAATGCTGATGAAATGATTAATGAAGATGTTTATGGAAAGGAAAAAGATAGCTGGGAAAAGGTTGCCAAAAAGATATTACAAGCCATTTCAAAGGTTAAAGGTTGTTATTTATTCTAATAACCTGTTGATGTCGTCCGTTACAAAATTGATGATTACTATGATATTGTTAAAAAGCCTATGGATTTTGGTACTATCAAGGTAAACATTTTATTAAAAGAAAATATCTTATTTAATAAATATTTTTTATAACTAATAGAATAAACTTAACACCAATGTTTATGAAAATTGTAAACAATATTTAGAAGATACAGAATTGTAAATTTTTAATTTGAAGAAAATCATTCATAAAATAATTGATAAAAATAATTTCTCAATAGGGTATTTTACAATTGCATCTTATATAATGGTTCAGATTCTGAAGTGGGTAGAGTTTGCTTAAATGTTAAATAAGAATTTAAAAAGTAGTGTCTATTATTCGATATCTATTAATACCTTACTCCTGATTAATGTAAGTTTTTCTTAACTGCTATTTCATTAAAAATCTAATAATGATTTAAAGAAATTAATCTTTAAATATGCTTTTAAATTTAATAGAAGAAGGATATGGTAATGAAATGAATGGATAAGAGCAATAATAATAATATTAGCCTTAGATGGGTTAATAATAATAGATGATGAATCAATCATATCAATAGTAGTTACAAAGTTAATCTAATGTTGATGAAGAGTAGGATACAACTAATAACTAGTAGCAATAATACTAGCAAGAATCTAATAATGAAGATGTTTACAACTAGGGTTAAGACAATAGCAATTAATAAATGAGCCAATATTGATTGATATAAAATTATTGTCTAAATTTAAATTGTACATTTATCTTATTTTAAATCTATATATTATATAAAAAACATGCAATGCCTTCTCCTTTTTATAATATAAAAGCAAGAGAGAAAGCATTCAATTTAATTTTGTATTGCATTCATTATTACTTTCATATATTAATTTATCCCTCATTTATCTTCTCTTACTCATCTTATCCTAGCTTCATTTTTCCGCTTCTAATTTTAAAAAACTTGAGTTTAAAATACTCCCTTATTTTTTATTTTTTTGAGAGTCTTCTACTGTTTAATTAAATGTATGATCAAAATAATCAATAATTATATCAAGGACAAATTATTTTTAAATCATTAATTTTGTGATTAATATTATTAAATAAAATTTGTTCTACAAATATAACAACAACCTTTATCTAAAATGGCTAAAAAAAATACAAAGAAAGAACTGAAAAAGGAAGTAAATACAAAAGTTGAAAAGGGAAAGTAAGCTACTAAAACCTAGAAAAATTAAACTAAAAATACTGCTAAAGGAAAAAGTGAGAAAACTAATGGAAAAGATACAAAAAAACTTGTGAAATAAATTAAGAAAACTAAATCTAAATCAACTGAATCAACTTCTCCTAAATTATAATACAAACCATCTCCTAATACACGTTCAAATAGTATTAAAAATAAAATATGTCGTTAGAATACTTTTGGTAAACTAGATTAGATTATGGATAGTTTACAATAAGAAAGTTCTCAAGTTATTAAATAAAAATCTTAAATCTAGTAGAAATAAGCAAATGTTGAAGATGAAGATATTAGCCTTACTCCAACATTTGGATTTTGAGGGGAAATTAATGAAAAATTTATTCTATTCCATATTTAGATATCATGACAATCTAATTGAAATATATTGTTTGATAGATAGTATTATATTAATTACTTTATAAAATATTAAGTCTGTTATAAAAATTGTTTTTTCTTATTTTTACTTCATATTGATTGTAATTTCCAATCTAAAATTCATAAATTTCACTTTTCCTCAAAATTAATTGCATAAAACTAGAGAATAAATGTAAGTATTAACGAATCTTTGTTGAAAGAGTAATTATATTTAAGAATTTATCATGAAAAAATGCCTTTAAAATTCAACAATTTATTGTAAAATAGAAAATTTTCTATAAATGAAGAAATTAAATGTATTTACTAAAAAAATTATAGACAAAATTTTCACTATAAATTAGATTACCTTTGCTTATTTTAAATTATAAGTTCAAAGTAGGAAGTAGTAATCTTGAATCAATTTTTAAAGAATGAGGTTTTATTTCTTTTAGAAAAAAAGAATATTTGATTGTTTTATAAAATCAAAATGAATATGAAATAGCCAAAGTTAAGAAATTATGATTGTTTTTCAAAAATATTTTACAATAATAATATTAAAATTAATATAAGTCATAATATCTTTAAGCATGGTAGATCAAAATTAGATTTAATAGGTTAGTGATATAAGAACATTATATGTCTAAACGCTACATCGGTAGGTTTTTAAACTTATCTGAAGGATAATGCTCTAAGAACATATAATAAGGGTTTTAATTTGAAAATAAATAAATCATATAAATATTAAGTAAATAATCATTTAATAGTAAGTAGTTGGTTTAAAAGAATATAAATGAAATTCATGCATCAATCTAAATCAAAAAATATCTTTTTTAAAATCTACTACTACCGTCTACAAAGTAGATTGTGAATCTGAAGAAGATTACACAGAATCATAAGAAAATAATCAATAAAATAAAAAATAAAATCACAATTTATTAGCAATCATTGATAAATGAACATCAAATAAGTGATCAATAATTGAAGTATTATTTTATATTTTCGTAGTTTTCCAAATTTAATTAAGGTGTATAAATACATTTAATATAAGGTGAATTTTTTTTAAAAAATGTTTTTAGAAACTCACCTTATTCAACAGTGTTGACGGTATAAAAGATAAAAAATAATTATTTGGCACTTTAATTCTAGGGATTTTTATGAGAATTACAGAATAAATCTCTACGTGTTTAAAAGAGGAGAAATTTAATAAATTTTGTTGGTGAAATAGATATTATTTAATTTAGATTTAACAAAAATAATTATAGTACGTGTGTAAACGATTTAAACAGTAGAAATTTTTATTAATAATTATTAGAAATGGTCTTAATTGCGGTGCTATGAAATTCGATAGATTTTTAACACGTAAAGAGTATATCATAAGTAATTTATTTATTAGATGCATAGGTAAACATCCAACAAATGTCTTGTAGGAAAATTTTGTCAAAATTTTTTTGGATTTATGCTTAATATAGATTTGATTTTTAATTTATCATTTAAAAAATAAGTAGAAAGAATTGTAAAAAATTAATTTTTAAAAGAAAAGGAAATATCAAAATACTAAGCTATTATAGCATCTTAAAGGATTCTATTACACAATAAAGGCGTCATCAAATCGTTTGAATAATAGTTAGGGAGTATAAATTAATCTAACCACCATTTATTGATAGAAATTATAAGTATATATCATTCGAAAAGTTAATAAATTAAAATTAATTCTTGAATGATTCTTTGTCCTGAAGGATAAGTTAGTAATGAGCTAACTCCAAACAGAGATAAAATTGATATAATTAGAAGAGTATTATTAATGATATGGTCTCTTTAGTTATTTTTTGCTATGTCAAAGATAGTAGTATCATTTTGGCTGTGCTTAAGTGAAATAATAGCAGGATTGATTCTCTACCTTTCAATCACTCAATTAAATTATTGTAATTGTGTAGGATATATTATTATTTCTACTTTCAACTTTATAGCAGTTATTGCTTATTTAGGGAATTAGTTATGTAATAATGTAGATATATTTTAAGTTAATGTTTTTAAAACTGTTCTCTGCTATGCTACTCTTGGGTTCTACTCTTTTTCTATGCCTATTGTATTCTAAGGTTATAAACATTTTAAAGGGATGGTATATGATATGATCCTTAGTTAAACAAACTGTGAATAAGAATTTGTAACTAGAGAAAGCAATATTTCTATTAATGGGTTTTAATAACCTTTAAAAATATCTGATTTAGAGTCTTTTTCACCAACAGAGAATAGTATAAAAATGCATTAATTTCCAATAACAATTGAAGAAATGCATTCTCCTGATATGACTGAGATAGATTTATCTGATGCTATTTGATAAACTTCCCCTCTTTTTTCATTTACTAAATTAAATTATACTAAAACTCTCATTTCAAACTATTATATAAAATAAATAGACTAATAATATTTTGCTGATTTTAATTACTAACACTCATTATATATTGCTTATTTTCTCTTCTAATACTCATAATATTTTAATGATTTTGTCTCTTCTAACCAACCAACTAACTAACTATCTAACCCCTCAAAAATGAATCCATTTAATAAATTTTGTGTATATTTAATATCTGTTACTGTATTCAGTAAATATTTAAAAGTTACTTTTAACTACAAAATATGATTTTACTTTGAATTAATATTATACTATCGATATTCTTTGTAATTAATTTTAAAGCATTACTAAATATTAAGAAATACATAATAAGCATTAAACTTTTAAATCTTGTTGTTGTTTATTATTTAATAGCTTAAATTTGATTAAAGCTATTGCAAAATACTTTATAATAATTGTAAAAGAAAATAGAATTTGTTTTAGCATTCCATTATTTGTTCTTATATTTCTAATAAGTGATTTGATTTTATTTATTGGTTACAATATTTACTGTATTACTCATTAATCAGTAGAACAGTAAATTAAAAATTAAGATTTTGAATATAATTTTAGATGATAAAGTATTTAATTTAAAAACAAAATTAGTTTAAAGAAATGGAATCAAATGATAATAAACTAACTAACTTACTAAGCCATGGAGTATGAGATTAATTGATTAATACTAATATATGTATGAAAGAAAACATTAATAATTTTATTTAGAGGAAATAAACAGCTCCTCCTTATTGTTTTTGAAAAAATGAATCAAGAAGTATATTTCTATTAAATTCTTTTATGAATATCACATAAGAAATTATTATAGCTTTAGATACCACGAACTTCATCTTCAACAAAGAATGGCTTTAATTGAGGTTCGAATGAATCTTTGTAGAGCACTGTACGAATATTATGGTAGGCACCATTTCTATTTCTTCTAATTTGGTCTATGATAGCATTAACACGTTAAGAGAAATCACTATCAGATAATGATGGGTATTATTAAATTTCTCTGAGTTGTTCATAGTCCGAAGTGCCGTAGAGCTATTCGAAGAGATCAGGATTAGCATCCTTCATGACATATATATAAACTGTCTCACCATTATCAATGAGATAAATACCAAAGCTAGATAAACGATCAATTGAGCAAGGAAGATTAGAAGGCATTACTACTTTATCATCGGAAATATAAGTACCAGGAGAAGGTAAATCAGGTTTATCTTAGGTTTCTAGGAGAGTGTGAAGAGGGTATATTTTAGGATAGAGGAAGTTACTTAATTGGTTGGGAGGGAAGGAGAAGAGACGATAAATGTCATAGAAACGATAATCTGGTTTTGCTTAAGCTTATTTAAAGATTTCAGATTTCAAAACAGATAGAATGTATACAATTAAGAATTTAGTGGATTCAGGTAAGATGAGCTGACTTGGAGAACTGCTTGCAGCAACATTATTACGATATGAATAGAAGATGTTTACGATTTAGGAAATAAGTGAATCGTGGAGTTGCTTAATTGTTTGAGTGCTGATGTTAGATAAAGTACGACGAACAATCAAAGAAAAACAGGCATCTAAATCTCCCAATTTAAACATATTTTAAATGCTATTGCTGACAGGAAGTGCTAAATTAATAACTCTAATCATATTTTAACCGTACATATTGGTATAAAGACAAGCATATTGAATGTATGCTTCTGTGGTTGTGATTTTTTCTTCTTACTTGTATTGAACACCAATAACTGTATCTGGATTCATAGAACTCATTTGCAAATCTCTTACTGAAACTTTACCTTTAGCAGTGTAATAATCTTCTAAAATAATACCTGCACTTGTACGAACAGTCATGATGCAATCGAGGAAGTAAGGTCTAGTGAGATTTCTAAATAGTTCATAATGGAGCTTTTCTGCATCACTTATAGTGTAATGAGGATAGTAGTATAATTGACCACCAGTTTCTGTGCAAAGAAGACTTGTGGTTACAAGATCACAATAGTCAGGACAAAAGACGAAAAGATCAACTGTAATGGAGTTCTTTAAAAGATTCTTGGCTAAATCTACATATGATTTGCATTAAGGAACATAAAGTTACTTTTCTTATTCAGTATTCATAATTTTGACATCATCTCTACGCTTTAATTTACCAAATCCTAAAGTGGGAAGCTATGAAGAAAATGCTATAATACGGGCAGGGTGATCATCTAACATTGATGCTATACTTTAAACTACAGATCCTATTGAAGCAGTTTTAACGTGATGGAATTTTGCTGCTTCAGCTTCCTAAAGAACTAATTCACTACTTTTTTAAAGTTTTTCAACAAGATATTCAATCTTTTCACGATCATCGACTATGTTGAGGAAAAGGGCATTTTAAGGGAATGGGCAATAAGGATCATCAAGGTCAGCAACGACAATCAGTTGAGGATCATTGCTGAGATCTTTAGGAATACTATAGAAATTAATTTGAGATCCATAAGTGCAAATAGAAACAGCAGTACGTTCGGGAGCTGGCATACTGTTAAGAGCCATACCAAGGGAATATAAAGCCTATGCAAAGACACCAGATTAAATGGTAGCAGGGGTCATTTCCAAACACAACATAATATAATTATTGCTGATCTTCTTCTTTGGATAATTGCTTGGGGCAGTCATATCGTAAACACCTTTTGATAATTCAGGGCGGGCAGCTTTATCACTACGCTCATTATAACCGTTTAGAGGGCTGTAATATTCATTTGGTACCCTATTTGGCTTTTAACATATATTACAAATCGCAATATTTCCTCCATCTTAGAATTTGAAAAAGGGATTCACATATGCGTGACAACGAGTGCATCTGAAAAGTGATTAAACTTAAACAGATTTACCATTATCTGTATCGAGCTTAGTGAAAAATTCAACAAAAGGAATAGATTCTTCTTAGCCTACAGGATCAGTAAAAGGCTGTACAATGCAACCTTGAGGGAATTGCAATTAAGCCATCACATTTGGTTCTGTTGCAAAGGAATAGACAGTTGGGCGAATGAAACGAGGACCTGCATTACCTTCATCTTTCTAAACAAAATATTGATAAGAATGAGGAGCAGAATTCTACAAGCTTGTGCTTAATGTGCTGCCAACAAAATCTTTGTATTTAACTGTTTCATCCTAGAAAGTAATTGGACGAGGATAATCCATATTGTTTTTACTGTTCTTTCTAGCAGGAGATTAAGCACCGCCCATGATATTAGTTTAATCTTAGCCAGATGATTGTCTTCTCATCAAATCATTGTTGCTTTAATCTTAATAGGTATTTGTAGGCATAGTGTTATTGTGTCCAAAGTTGGGATTATAATTAGGGTTAAGATTCTATGAGTGCAATTACTGTTGTTGTTCAAAGTATGACTAATTTGCAGTCTTATTCAAACCATTAGGATCCTAATAACCTAAATTTTGATTTTGATATGAATTTTGACCTTGACCTTAATATTGATTATACTAATTCTATTATGCGTATCCTTGATTACCGCCAGAATACTAATTATTGTATCCTTGCTATTGTTACTAATCCTATTATCCTTACAATAGCTATTGATGAGCTCCACCAGCGCCTCCTTTTCTTAAGTGGGGTAATCTACCTGCCATTTTTCTCTTATTTATTTTTCTTTTCTTAATAAAAAAATTAATAATGAATATCTTTTTTCTTTTAAAAAATACTTTCTTTGTTTTTTTCAATACAAACTTTTTACTAGCTCTTTCAACTTAGCTCTTTTATTTATTTTTCTTTTAATAAAACTTAAATTTTTGTGTGCGAGAAGGTAAATGCATATCTATTTTTGATTTCTTAGTCTATATATTGCACACAAATGGTCATCCGTAAAACACTGTCCTAAACACATAATATCTTCTCAATTTTTTGGTTCAACACGTAATTTTTTATTGACGACCCCTTTTTTACAATATACCACCATCTATATTAATTTTATTTGTTTCTTATTACTTTTTAATTCAAATATATTATATTCTCCTTCATCCTTATTTTACCTCATTTTAATTTAAAAGTCATTTTATCAAAAATTTATTAAAATTATGTTTTAGATAAATTCAAAAATTAGAAAATTAATTTTAAAGAAGAAAAAAAAAAATCCGAACTCCCGGGTTCGAACCGGGGACCACCGGATGACTACAAACTTTACAGTCCGATGCTCTTCCAACTGAGCTAAGTTCGGTTCGTTAACTTTTTACTTCTTCTTTACGAATTCTCATTTATTTTTTATCTTGATCTATAATTCCAAAATATAAGGAAATAAAGCATTAATAAAATTGATTGAAATTTTCTTTTTAAAAATAATTTCATAAAAAGAAACAAATTTGTTTGGTTTTATTTTTTAAATTAGATATTTTATTCATTAAGTTCGAATTAAATTTACAATACTATAAACATTTATCATTAAGCTATAAACACATTAATCTAAACTAATTATTCGGAATATTATATTTTTTAAACAAATAATGAAAAGATATTTACAATTTAAAATGAAAAGCTATATTTTCTATTATAAGAATAACCCTGAAGAGAGTTTAAAAGAAATCTAGTATTCCTCATAGAAGATCATAGAAGAGAGAGAAGTTTAAGTTATATAATTATTTTAATTTTATCAGTGTAGGTTATGAGATTAAATATTTACAGAAATGCTCTGTCTGAATTTATGAATCTATCTTTGAATATATTTATTTCTAGTCTTGTAATATCTCATTAAGATATACTTTGGATTATTATACGGAAAATAATATTTCCAGTCTACCATTTTATCAAAATCCCAAATAATTTCATCTTGATAAAATAATTTTCTCTCTCTATTTCTCCTTGCATTAAATGCACCCTTATCTGAAAAATACATTTCTGCCATACTGAGTGTATTATTAGATTGGTTAAATTTCTATTAATTTAATATAGTGTGATGAGTTTATTATTTACTCCTCTCTAAATCTTATTCTTCCAAGTTTTCAATTATACGAGTCATTTTTTTATTCAGTTCAATAGCTTTAATAGATTTTCCAGAATGTCTAAACTCTCTTTCACTTCTTTAGCTTAGTTTCTTAATCGATTCCTATAATAATTTCTTTGATGAAGCTAATTTATGCATATCACTTTAATCTGAATATAAATGACGACTTTTACTCTTTGTTCTATTCAATTTTAAAGACTTTTGTGTTTATAATGGTTCTACATTTTATAAGAATAATTTTGATTTTATATTTTCTTAACCTTACTGGTCAAGTATTTACTAATCAAATAACTATTAGATAGATGGGCATTTTAATTTTAAAGGAGATTGTTCATGAATATTATTTTAAGGAGCTTCTTCAACCTAAACATCATGTTCTTCATTTTCACTTAAATTATCTTCTTCTTCATCATCAAAATCTTCTATTTTATTTTTATCTTAAAATTTGATAGCCTATTCTTCAATTAATCTTTAGTCTTTATAGGAATTCATTTTTTCATTTTACCTATTGAAACTCATTCTACTTTGTGTTATTTTTTAGTAAAACTATTACTTGTAGTATATAAATTTTTAATTAATATGAAGGTAGTGACAGCTATCGTTAGAATGAGATATTTGTTAGCAGTACTAACATTTATTGTCTATTATGAAATGATTTTAATAGAGGTTAAGTTAATCTTAGATTTGACAGAAGATTTAATGATCTTTTTCTTATTTCTAAATTATTTCTTTAAAAATCTACCGATCGAGTTTAATAACTTTTGAAAAACCCTTCGAAATAGCACTTAATTTATAAGGTTAACTTGAAAAAAAGTTAAACTAACCAAATAATTCTCCCTCCTTAATTACCTAAACTACTTGTTGATTTTTATCAGTTTCTTCAAATGATTTAGTTAAATGGATTGTTCCCTACAAAACTAAGAAAATACTTATTTCATTCTATTGATTCTCTTTAAAAATTACTTAATTCATTTAGTAGTACTCTTCTTTTATGATATTAGATAATTCTCTCACAGTTTAAGAGGAGAATTTCTTCACAAAAATATTTAATTTATTTAAAACCTATTAAACCAATTCTTCTTGTATCTCCTTCTGCAAGTGAGGAGATATTTTTTTTTGAATAATATTTTTTCCTTCTATCTCTTTACTCTTTTCGCAATTAGTATAGTATGATTCAAGATCCATATTTATTCTTGTTTGTGTATTCGAAGAAATTTTGTTGTTTCTTATATATTCATTTATAACATTTAGATCATATCTCTTATCCTCATCTTTCTATTCTAGTTATTAGATAATAATTCCAATTATATTAAGAATGTAAGCAAATACTATTGTTGTGAAGATCATAATGAATGTTGTAAAGAATAATTATAATAGAGTAGCTACATTATTAGAGCCAGTTGTTAATAGAGTCAAAGCCCAATTAAATGCTTATAGGTAAAGTTTCCACCAAGTATGATCATTATTTATTACATCTTGATCATACCATGTTTATTCATATCCAAGAAAGTTAAGCTCTATGTATCCTATAATATACCAAGCGCAAGCCAGTATGTGTCCTATAATAAAAATCTATGAAATCAAATTGACTAATTATAATTTATGATAGTTTTTAACAGATATACAAAATCTTTACTGTATATACTTTTTATCTTAAAGTACATTCTTCATTTTTAAAAAAATCACTAGCTAAGATAAAAGCTTTTCTATTCCTGATTTAGGGAGAAAAATTAAAAAGGTTAGCGGGAAAAAATCAAAGAAAAATGAGTTCTTTATATAGTTCTCAATAATTAGATGCCTTTCAATTACCATAGTAAAATTCTTATATATTTTAGTATTGAATTTTATAAAAGCTTCGAATAACCATACCAAAATAGTAATTATAATTAAAATACTTTTGGCCTATATTTTCTATTAGATAAATACTACTTCTAAAGAGAAATAAATTAAAAAGAAAATATTGTAAATAGTATAAGCTGTCTGTAAATAGAATAAATTTTGTGATAATGGATCGAATAGTTAAATTCGATTAAGAGCTTTTATGTTAGCTTTCTATAATACAGATTTTAGCATTCTAAAGAGTTAAATTATTAGGTTTTCTTTTCTATTTAGGAGGATTCCATCGCTCAAGTCATTTATTTTATCTCTTATCATTTATTTACTCTCAAGCATAAGGCTTCTTCCAATAGGGGTATTATTTTTTAAAAATTAGGTAACCATTTATCTAAGGAGATTTAACTGTTTTTTCTTCCTTTTTATTTTGATTTCTTCACTAATATATTTTGAAGCTTACGCTCTTTAATATTAAATAGCTCTAGTAAAGGAGATCGGAGAACTCTCTGAATAACCACTTGATCTGTTTTGGTAATAATAATTTGAGAAACTTTCTTTTGGAGAATTTTCATTTCTATCCACAATATGAGAGCTCATTTTACTTTACAATTTTCTTTTCTAACTAAAGTTTGATAAAATATAGTTACTTAACTAGACTTAGTTTGGTAGGTCTCTAGTACTATCTTCATCTAATTTTTTATTATCTTTATAGCTTAAGTTATTTTGTTACCTTTCTGACTACTATTAAGCAACATAAGTGTCATCTAAAATAAGCAAATCTTTAATTAATTTACTCTATGTCTCTTCCATTTCCTATTTTATTAAAATTTTTTTATTAGCTTTTTTTATTTTTTAAATTTTTAATTAATTAAGAATAAAAATTCTTGCTTTATATTGAGAGATGATTGATTATAAATAGTTTTAAAACCTAAATTTATTAGAATAGAAAAGAATAGAGAGAATTCTTTTTGGTTTATTAAATAAGTTTTATTACCTACCAGACATATAAAAAACTTTTAAAAATTGACATTAATGTGTTTTGTTAAGTAAACTTTTGATTATTTAAAATTTATTAAAAGTGAGATAATAATAAAACTTAGATAGATGAAATTCAAATAAATCAATAATTATAATTATTTTGTAAGAGTATTTGATATATATTAATCATTTTTTAGTTTACTACATAGAAATAAATAGATAAATGTCAATTAATACATAAATCCATCATTCCTTTACAAAAAATGTTTTCTTTTTTGTGCTTTATTTTAATTTTTTCTTTTAGAATTTTAGATGCTTAAGGAATATATTTTTAGAGTTACCTGATGGGAAGTAATATTTCCAATCCTATTATCGATCAAAATCCCATTCAGTATAACCTTATATAACTGGTATAGTTTCATGCATCATATAGGCATGTAGATTTTCTTTAATATAATCTAAAGTTGATCTTGGCTTAATCTTGTCTTCTATTGTCACTTTATTTTCATTATTTTTTGAAAGAGTTGGACTCTTTCTCAAGCCCTTATTATATTAACTTTAATACAAAGAGGGATTATTATTACTATTGTTGTTGGAAGAAATGCTGTGTAGATTAGCTATTTCATTTATAGTTTCCTCTTAATTCTTATATTTTGCAAATATTGAGCTTCTTTTCTTATTTGGGTCTTATGGTTTCAAAAATGTAGGGACTTTCTTTTAGTTTCTAGATTTTTTATCAGGTGAAGCTGAAGATAATTATCTGTCTTCTATTTGATCTTCTAAGAAATTTATGACAATATCGTTTACATCTGTTCGTTGATTTGTTCTGATTGTGCTTTATTTTGAAAAATTAGATCCTCTTTTTTGTCCTTATTCTTCCTTCCTTATCATTGAAAGATTTCTGTTTCCTTTTCTTTGAATCTTTTCTGCATTTCCATAATTAACTGAGGTCAATAAATTAGTTCCCTCATCGTGAAAATGGGGATGGGGTTTTGTAATTATAGGATCCTATGGAGCCAATTATGATTCTATTCTAGTAAATTTAATTTCGTTTTGGTCTACCAAATTTTCATTCCTTTTATGGTTATTTAGGATTTCTTAAGGCAGAGGAATTTCTTTATGAGAAAAACTAGGCAAAGATTCCTTATCATAATTATGTGTTTAGTCATTATCTTATGAGAAGTAATCGTCCTCCTCTTCCTCATCAAATTCAGAAGTAATATCTGTGTTAGTGTTTGCTTATAGCTTATTATGAGTTTAGTTGTAATCTAATTCTTCTAAATCAGATTTATGGAATTCTCTGAAATACTCAACTTCATGTTTAACCTTGGAGAAAGTTGTATAAGTTTTTAGATAAGATTGTTTTCTAGTCCATTCTTGCCTTTATTATATTTTGTTTTCATAGAATCTTAGTTTTTTATAAATCTCATCTTTCTAGATGTGAATTAAGTGGCATTCTATTTCTAAATGAGTACTGTTTTAACAAAATATGCACTTTTACTCAATCACATCAAAGTTTTCGTAAACCAAAAGTTTATCTTTAATTTGGCAGAATACTTAGTAATCTTTTTCATCATCTCTGATTATGTTTATGAATTTGTCTCTTGAAATTTTAATAATTTTAGTGAATTTAGTAGATACTGCAAATTTATCATGTGCTATTCCTGTGAAAAAATTTACTGCTCCAAAAATTTATCCTTTCTTTAATTTTAATAAGGTTTTTTGGAGACTCCCATCTAAGTTTGATTATTGTAACTCGACCGAGCCTTAAGCTATATACATTAAGCTGATATCATCTGTTTCTCCTTCTTCGAAGATAATTTAATTAGGAAGAAAATAAATTTCATCTAATTCCTAGCTCAATCTTTCTAATGTAGCCTTACTGAATTTTTTTTAGAATGTGGGAAATTTTTCAATTATTTGATTGCAATATTCTAGTCGTAACTATTCTTAAAGTATAGGAGAAATCCTATTTAGGATTAGTTGCCTGTCTTCAACATTTTTGTTCATGTTATTTCTATAATAATTTTCTATATCAGTGTTAACTCTTGCTCTTAATTGCTTAGAGATTTTGTTTGCTCTCATATAGTCATTTATCACATTCAAATCTAAGCGCATACTTTCATTCTATGCATCTAATTGAGAAATAATAACACCTGTTACATTTAGTAAATAACCAAAGATGATGGTTGTAAAAATCATAATAAATGTTGTAAAAAACATCTAAAAATAAGAATAGCATAGATTAGAACCAGTAGTAAGCAAAGTTAAGGACCAATACATTGATTCGAGATAGAGCTTCCACCAGGAATTCTCAGTATTGAGACCTTACTCATACCAGGTAGTTTCATAGCCTAACCATTCCAATTCGATTTAACCAACAAGATACCACATACATGCAATAACATGTCCTACAATAAAAATCTAAAATATCAAATTGATCAGGGAAACCATATAATAGTTCTTGACTTGCATAATTAAATCTTTTTAAATTTCAGTTATATCTCTGTACAGATTGACTAACTTAACAAAAGATATTATATAAAAGTAAATTCGAGCATCCTTACTAACATCTTTTAAAATACACATTGTCACAAATGAAATGATATCATAAGGTGCTCTACTTCTGATGTAATTAGCTAGAATATGTAGTTTATCTACTACTAATTCATTATGCAAATATATCATAGAATTTAAATGAAACATAGATTCAAAAATCCATGCAATTAGAGTAATAGGGAACCAAGCACTTTCATAGAACTCAGGTCCGTGGAAAATAATAGTAATTGAAAAGACTAAATAAAAAATAGCATTAAATAAAGCAAAAAATCTTTGTAGAAGATAATAAGTTAAACTGTGAGGATTAAATGTTGGCATATACTTATTGACATGAAGATCAACTCTCTTTAGTCTATATTTTATCTCATGCAAAATCCTTGTCACAAAGAAAATATTTCTATCTAAGAGTTTCATATCACACTTATCGTCGATCGCTAGTCTTACATCCATATTAGATAAATACTATTTACGCCCTGATGAAGTAAAGTTCCTATAAAAATAATTTATTTTCTTTCTTATTTAAGCAATTAGCTTGATATTCAAAATTGCTTAATTATTTTATATAGATGCCTCCCTCTTCTTAGAAGAATGAGCCATCATCGTAAAACCTAGATCATCTCTTATTTTTGACAAAGGTAATTCAGAGTCCTATCCCATAATTTTTAATGAATCTAATCCTTTTATTTTGTTTTTGCTCGTTAAGATTTAATTAGTCTCTGTGAGATCTTACCCTTAGCCACTACTTTACTAAATCAATTACTTTACTATAATTTAATCTCTCTCCTTCACTGAATCCTTCTCTCCTTCCTATTAAGGGTTTTGAGTTTATGAATTATTATCCCCTATAATGCTACTAGTATAATGGGATAGTTTTTCTGGAGAACCTTCATTATTCTATCTCCATGTTTTCTATTAGTTAAACATCTGATCGGTGCTGAAAATATCTACTATTTCTTACTTTTCATTTTCATCAGGATCTTAATCTTTGTTTTTAAAATACTAGGATTTTATTATATTTGCACTATTAGTTCTGTCCATGCCTACTTTTTTATTTAGTTTATTGTAAGTATATATTTGATTGTTTTTTAATCAATCTAATATCTAACTAATGTTTATAAATTATTGTCTTAAATTCGTTTCTATAGTATTAAAAAGAATTACCAAGTTTACATATAGGTAAAGAGTGTTTATTTTTAAAAATGTATTCAAATTTTTATATTATATATTTTTTTTTGGCGACTTTGAAGAAGGAAATAAATACACTTTGAATTGAAAAAAACAAGAAACAGGCTTTATAAAATTGAAGAGAAGAAAATCCCACAAAGAAGAAAATTGTAGGCTTGAAAAAACTGTAAATAAGTGAGCATTGCATAAGAAAATAAACAAAAAATAAGATTAATATATTATTAGAATTATAGAAAATGGAAAAAGAATTAAATTTAAATATAATAACCTCAAAACGAAATAGCTAATTATTTATCAATCTACTCTATGTCTAAAATGGAGATAAAAATAGATATTATAATTTATTAGTAATTAAATTATACTTTCTATTTGACCTACCTATGGTTTGTAAACTATTTATCTATCTATCTATCTGCGATAATCAAGTCATAGCCAAAATTAAAAATAGACAAGAATTTATTTGATTTTTATTAAGAAAATGTTACATTTCCATTTCAATTTAATCAAATCAAATCAAAAAAAATTTAATTTTCATTTATAATATTTCCTTTTATTTTATAACCTACATAATCTTTTTTAGAACCTTATGTACTTTTAAAAGATATTCTTCGAATTTCCACTAGGGAAGTAAAACTTCCAATCCTAAAGTTGATCGAAGCTCATATCATACAGATGCTAGTGTTCTGTGAAATTAATATCATTTTATTCATTTTGATCTTCTGAGATTTAAGATTTTAAGTAATCTTCTCTGTCTCTGCTTTACATTTCTGAATCATTCATAATTGTTAATTTTTTGATTATTTTCCTTTAAAACCTTTAAGTACATTATTAATCGAATTTTAAATTTCCTCTTCTTTTATTTAATGTTTCGTCTGTTGTCTTCGACAAAATCTTATTAAGCTTATTCTTATTATTATCGAAAAGTGTTTATTTATTTAATTAAATATTCTCCTACTCTTAAAGCTAAGACACTTCCTTTTTTAGAACTCTTAATTTCTTTAATATTGTTCCTTTTTTCTATATCCACATGCTATCTTTTTAAATTTTATTTGGCTTTTGCTTTTGGTTAGCTTCTAAACTGTTATTATTTTATTATTCTTTTTTATGATTTCTCTCCTCCTTTTTTTGCTACTTATATTCTTCATCAGATAAAAATATTATACTATCAAGTGGTTAATTTTTTAAAAGATCTTTTTATTATTAATCTTCTTCGACTGGGTTTTAAGGAGCACAATAAGTAAAGAATTTATTTAGAACATGTTATTTTGGAACATGATTTTCATCTATATTTTTTGTTATTTTTGAAAGTACTTATTTTTCTACACTCTTTTAAGGAGAACTATGATTGGAATTAGATTTATTTGAACTCAAATAATTTTCATCAGAGGAATCTTCTTCGTCTGATTTATCTTCTAAATAAGAAATTGAACTATTTGAATTGATTTATTAATCGTAATTAATTAATAGCTGCTCAATAGTTATTTGTGGTAATGAAATCTTTTAAAAGTTTTAGATATCTTTTTTCAGTTTTACAATATTAGAAAGAGTTTTTAATTAATTTTCTTTCTTTCTTTGAAATTTTTCTCTGTGCTATGTTACCCTCTCATTGAATTTAGTCTTTTAGTATAAATAATCTCTTTGAATATGAATAAGATGGCAATCGCTTTCCAAATGAGAAGGATTTTAGCAGAATTTACAAGATTTATAGATTACATCATATCTGCCGTAATTCATTATTTAATCTCGTATTTAACAAAATATTTAATTTTCTCTTTCTCTCTTTTAAACGATTTAAATGAATTTATCACGATTAATTTTCACTATTTTTGTAAATTCACAAGATTTAGCATTTTGTTCATGGCATTAACCAGAAAAAAAGTTATATTCGCCTAGAATTTATCCTCTTTTTAATGTGTACAGACTCTTGTGTTTATGATTATCTTGAATAAAAGATTGGGATATCTCTACTGAACCTTTAGCAATTATCATAAGACTTAAATTATCTTTCTAATCTTAGGTGAATATAGTTTAATTTGGCAAATAATATTCTTCTTCAAGTTCATTGCTTAAATCTATTATTACCTCTTTACTGAATCTTGATCTAATAATTTTAACCTTGTCAAGAATTTAACTACAATACTCTAGTTTTAAAAGATTTTACAAAGTTGGAGATATCTTTTGAATAACTTATTGCTTTTCTTAAGCTTTTTCATCCATGTTGCTCTTGTAATAGTTTTCAATGTCATTATTAACTCTTAGTTAAAGATCTTTTGAAATCTTATAACTTCTCATATAATCATTAATAATATTTAAGTCAAGTCTCTTACTTTCGCTTTTTTTATCTAATTAGCAAATGATGATACCAGTAACATTCATGAGATAACCAAAGAGAATAGTGGTAAAGATCATTATAAAGGTAGTAAATACCATCTAAGGGAGAGTACTAGCTACATTAGATCCTGTTGTCATCAGAGTTAGAGACCAGAATAAAGACTGTAAGTATAAAACATACCAAGTCTATTCTATGTCTGCCAACCCTTCATCATACCAAGTCTTTTCGTATCCAAGAATATTCAATTCAATTTACCCTATCAGATACCAAATGCAGGAAATTACATGGCCAATGATAAATATCTTTATTATCAAATTTACTAACTAAATAAGATAATAATTCTTTACAGTCATGCAAAGATGTTTCTGTAGCATTTCTACATCAGTAAGCACATTCTTTAGCTTTATAAATGTTAGTACTTGTAAAAATTTTCTTTAGTATAAATTTTTAGGTAGGACTAATAGGAATAGTATAGGTATGAGATCATAAAATATTCTCTTTTTTATATAGGCTTTGATAATTTGACTACGATCTGAAACAAGAATAGATTTATAATAAATTTTAGTATTAAAATGAAACAAAATTTCTAAGACCCATAAAATAGACATTACTTTATAAAGTAAGTACTCATTTGAAGGTTAGCCTTAAAAGATGATTACTATTGAGAATGTAATAAAAAATAATATATTTATTGTACAAATTAAAAGTAGAACTATAAAGCTGATTTAGCTATGAGGCACAAATAACCCTATGCACTTCTGTATCTAAAAATCAATTCTTATTAATCTTTTAGTGAGACAATGAGCTAATTTTTTATAGTAAGAAACATCCCTATCTAACTATATAACATCACTCTTATCTTCAATTACTTATCTGATCAAGTTTGATAGATAAAAACTTCTACCAGAAGAAGTGAAATTCTTGAAGAAATACCATAATTTCTACTTAATCAAAGTTATTTTTTTCATAACAAAAAAAGAATGTTAAGGGCTAAATGAACTTTTTTTCTTTGGTAAACCATATTATAATGGAGTATAGTTATCTATAGAACTACCATAAATAGAATCTTTCAAATAGAGACTTCCACTGTCTTATTAGATCATAGCTTCTTGAGTATCAACTCTTTCAGAAATCACAATATCATTATTTTTTTATTTATGTTAAGAGGATTTAAAATATTTTTTCTCCTAATCTTGAATATTTTTATCTTAAATTTACTCCATAAGACTTAATTTACTAAATTTTGGAGTACCCTGCAATATCTTCTAATTGAGTAATTTAATAGAAGGTGATTATTTAATACCAAATATATTGAGTTAATCATTATTCTCCTACTTTGATATTTCAGTATTTTGAAATTCAGTTTCTTTTTAGCAATCATACAACGACTATCTCTTGTTTCTTTAATCTTTTTAACTAAATTAAGATAAAAGAACATTTGAGTGATTTAATGATGACCTTTTATATCTATCTTTCATCAATTATATCCTTTTCAATTAAAATTAGTTAAATAGAGTTTTTTTGTTAAGTTATAATCAATTAACTTTAGTTTATTTCTTAAATATATAAGATTAAAAGCTTAAAAAAGGAATATTTTTTTATTGGCTGAACTATAATATATTAATTAGTAATAACATTAATTATCCATTAAATTATTAAATGAAGTAAATATAATTGTTTTGATCACTCCTAGTATTATTTTTTAATAAAAAATTTAACAATAATTTAGATTTCAATTAGAAAGTAAAGTAGAGGATATATAATAATAATAATAAATTGTTCTTAAAATTGGCTATATTTTATTAGAAATACAGTTAATAAAATTATGCTGAGGTAAATATTACCTATTCTTTATAATTTTAATATCTCCATTATACCTTAAATTAATTTTTATCTATTATTATTCACTGTTCATATTTAATTACATTCCTATATATTGCATATAGAGAATTAAGTGTTATAAATTATTAGGATCTATAGCTCTTCATTTTAAGTTTATATAAACATTTTAATTATTTAATGATAATATTTCCTACTAAATAGGTATCCTCAAATAGCTGTGAATTCAATAAATTTTTTTTATAAACTTAATTTATTTATGATTAATGGATCTTAAAGTTCTTTCATATTTTAAGTTATTCAATACAATGTAAAACAAAACAAAATTTTGTAATTTAAATATAATCTACAAAAAATCTTTCTTTACAAGGAATATTAGAAATTAAGAAATATTTGCAAATTTGAAGATCTTTAATGAAAATTTAAGAATAAAACAAATAATATGTTTAAATAATAAATTTTTAATTTAGGTTTTTTCCAATTAGAAGTAACCTATAAAAATTAATTTTTTAATTTTCAGAAGTGCTTTTTTATCTAATCATTAGCTTCCGAAATGAGTTTTTCTCCTTGAATTTCTTACTTTTGAGATATAAAATTACCCTTTCCTGTAAATTCATTTTAAAATTTCTACTCCTCAGCTGTTAACTATTATTTAAAATTATAATATTCTTAAATGGTTAAATATATCTTCTAAATTCTTTTATATAGAATTTATTTTTTGTTGATTTTACAGGAACTTTAAGTTCACTACTTATTTAGTTAATAAGTGCAAGTTTATCTTTTTTCAACTAATCCTAACTAATTTGTTTAAGGTTATATGCTTATTCTAGCTTTTAAATTCTCACTCTCAATGATACAGCTTCTTACTAAACATGAGCATTTAAAACTTCTTATATCTTACTTTCCTTTTATAAAATAAAATCATTCATTCTATTTCAATAATCACCACACTATATTAATCTACCTTCAATTCTACTTTTTTGGCTCCACTTTCTTGAATACCTTTATTGAATGTTGCAAGCTACTCTAATGTTTCACTTTTCAACTATCTTTTTAGGAAAATGAATTGATAAATCTTGCATTAAAATGATTAATTACTCATATTCTTCCTTATCGAGTTCATCTTTCATCTCTTCAATTTCTGCTAGCTATTCTTCCAATCTAAGTAGATTATTCATTTTTATTTATTATTCTTATTTTAACAAATATTGAGTGAATGTACCTTTTTCTTTGTTTTTCCATATTATCCTAAAGAGATGCGTTGCTCATTTTTGTAACTATCTTGGCTTTGAATTACTAATACGATTATGATTTGGTTTACTTTACTATGAAAGAAAGAAAGATTTTTTTTAGTTTTGTTTATTAAATTTTTTATTACCACAAAATAAATGTCTTAATTTTTTATTAATGAAATTAGTTGATATTTTGCGAAATCTAAGGATTGATTAATCGATTGATAGTATTAATATACTTTACCCATTTCAAAAATATAGGTATGATAAACCCAGAATTCAAAAAGAAAGTCTTTGAGTTAGATTAGGATTATCCATTAAAGAATTAAGCTCTAGGAGCAAATAAAATAGATATTGAAAAGAACATTTAAAATACAGAGAGAAATTTAGCAATAAAATATTATGTTATTGCATTTATTTGGGTTGAAATCATATTTCTTTCATTTGTATTGAACTCTAATTTTATTGGAGATTACAATAATTTCATCAATGATGATTAAGTAATAAAAGAAAATCTTTCAGATGAAAGCAAATTTGACACACTTTTAGCAAAATCAAATGCTCTACTTTCATTTACCATAATTGTTGGAGTTTTAACTCTATTTGAAATATTTGCAGTTCATAGATTATCGAAGAATTTAGTTAATATTGCATCTATTCTGACAGGTTTCTTCTACCTTATCAGATTTATTTTAGGAATAGTACTCTTAACAGACTCTTAAAAAGAGGGTATGTTTGATTAGAAAAGTAGTTTAGATACTACAATATAGAGTAGACCTGATTATTGTATAGAAGGTTAACCCTCTGAAATTAAGATATGTCGTTATGTCTATTCATTTAATTTCTTTTATGGATAAGAAATATTCTTGATAATAGTAGCAACTTTACTTATTATACCTTACTTAATGTTTAGCAGTAAATTCAAAACAGTAAAAATGATATAGAAGCTGAGGGAGGAAGCTGCAAAATAAAAAGATAAATCTGGGATATCTAACACCTAAATAGGATTATAAGATTTAAATGAGACGAAAGACTATCTAAGATAAGAAAACAATTCTTAAAATACAAGTATTATCTAAGATAATTACATATTGCAGTAAAGAAATATACCACTAGATAGGGATGATTCTAACTTTTATCCAAAATAATACAATTAAAGTTAATAGAATATACCTAACAATAAATGAATTTTTGAGATGAATTCGTATAATATCTCTTTCATTAGTAAAATAGGTATTTTAGATGATTAATAATATTAGCTCAAAGAATAGATTATTAAATACAAAGGTGCTTCCTTGCTGGCTTTTAGTTTCTATGTTTAGATATAATAAGGATACTAAAACTTTTAATTACAAACAAAAATAATAAAAATAATAGTATCTGTGTTGGTTGATTAACAAATTTTTTAATTTTTATTGTAATTACTCTCTTTTCTTCTCTTCTTTTTAATAATATTATATTTTTCAAATATAAGATTGAATCACCATTCAATTTTCCCCTCTTTTTTGGCTTAATTTAATAAGAAAATACAATTCTTCTATTTTATATAAAAACTTTTTATCTTTTTTGAAATAATCCTCATAGATTTTATAAATTCTATCTATTGAAACCCTCCCTCTTTTTGATATTCTTTATTTATTGCAGGTTAAACCTCATCTTTGAACATCAAATGTAAATAATATTTATAGAAATAAATATTTATTCTTTATATTTTTTGATTACTTGTCAATTGGCTTATATGTCTAATTTACTCACCTTTTCACAAAATTAATAAGTATTGCTAAGTAATCACAGATGATAAACTCCGTTCTGATTTCAAATTTTTAAAAAAAACAATTTCAAGAATTTTTGACAATCAAAGTAATAATTATTGATATGATAATTATCAGACAATAAGCTCTTTCTGTATTTTGTAAAAAAGAATTAATAAAAAGAATTGGAGCTGATATTGTAATAATATTAGGAAATTTATTTTCATTTGATTTTACCTATATTAAATAATAAAAAAGATATATTCATAAATAAGATTATCATCAATTAATAAAATCATAGCATGGGTTGGTTTACTAAGAATAAAGATAAAAAGAAGAAGGAAGAAGAGGAAAAGAAAAAGAAGTAGGCTGAGAAGCAGGCAGCCCAAAATAATGCTAATAATAAGAGATAGATGGAAGAATCAAAACAAGATTCCTCAAACCAGATTCCTCATCAAGCTTAGCAATAACCTGAACAAGTAGATCTCATCAAGGAAGAAGATGTAAATTTTCATCAGAAAGCTCAATTTATAAAATGTTAATTTAACCGTTTTTAACAATAGATCTGGATTTACGAAAGCATTCTTCAATTTTTAATTTCTCCTGTCTTTAAGGCTCCTGTTCATTAAATGATTGATGATAAGTGCATGTATTTTGAGAATACTAAAGACATTTCAAATTCTCATAAAGAAATCCATGAAGTAATTTATTTCTGATCATCATAAAAAGGAGAATTATTAAAAAAAATTGAAATTAAAAGTTTTTTTTTATTAATACCATCTTTAAAGGATTATAAAAATCTCTTGAATGATCTAGTGATCGGATTATCATAAGATATTGGAGTAGAGCCTGATAAAATTATGGAAATTTGCGAGCTTGGTCTAAATTTAAGAGCCTAAAGAAAGTATTTCATATATTTCCAAATATACTACCACTTTGAAGATTTTGTTAAGACATTGGCTAAAAGAAACATTGATCTCGAATAAGAGGCCTTCCATAATATGCAAAAGAGAAACTCAAACCCAAATAATCAATATTAATAGAAAAGAGGTGGTGCTCTAGATGAAGATGAATATGAAATGGCCATTAAAAATAGTCTAAGCAATACTCAGAATGTTGGTGGAGATAAGGAACTTCAAAAAGCTATTCTTGCTTCTCAATAAGAGTTTGAAAATAAGAAGAAACTATAAGATTAGGTAATAGAATTTAATCTTATTAGCTAAAATGATATAGAAAAAAAATTAATAAAATTAGATTCTAGATTAATAATCTATCTTACTACATCAAACTAACTTATTGTTTTAATTTCAATCTTAATAATAACCTTATTTTCTAAAAATTATTTTTAATTTAATAGGAAGATGAAATGCTTCAATAAGCTCTTAGGTTATCCAAAATAGAGAGTGATTCAAGTAAAAATGAATAGTATAAGTCTTCAATCAAGCATGATGGCCATTCTCTTAGCAAAAAGATTTAAAAACCAGAATAAAAAAATAATTAAGAAGATGATGATGATTTAATTTAAATAAATGATAGTGATGATGATGATTTAGGAGACGATGATGATGATAACCTCTACTTTGATTTTAAGAGAGATTCTAGCAGTTAACCTATATAGTAAAAACCTGATCAAAATTTTGATAAGATGCTCTTTGAAAGTAGATAAAACCTCCTAAAGAATCTTGACAATTTAAATAATAACTCAAATAACTAATAATAGCAATAATAGAAAGAGGAAACTCTTGAAGAAAGAAAAGAAAGATTGAAAAAGTAAAGAGAGATGCTTCTTGAAAAGAAAAGAATGGAAAGAGCTAATGAACTAGATGAGTATGCAGATAAATAAATTTAGCATTAGGAATTGCTTATGCAAGACGAAGAAGATGATACTAAAGTAAGTTAAATTAATTATAATTTTAATGTAGATATTTATAACTTATAAATAAATGATAGAGTCAAATGGAAATTAAAAAGAAGAAGGATTTAGTTAATAAGATTAAAGCAGAAATAGCTGGTAATAAATGAAATTCTTGATTGTCTAAAGTTACTACAATTTTAATTATTTTAAATCCATATTTTATTTTTTTATTTACAAGTATTTATCTATACTTTAACTTAAACTAATTCTATTATTTATCATCATTATTATTTAATTAATTTATTTAATTTATTCTCAATAATATTCAAATTCTCATTCTCAAAAAATTTTATCAATTATTTAATTATTTAAATACCATTTGCTTATTTTATAACAAATATTATCTGAAATACTATATAAAGTTTGAGGAGGGATAATGAAGTTAACCAATGAAAACCATAGGTGTTTGCTAAAATTTTTAGGGAAAGCTTGATAAAAAAGACTGTTTATCAGTCTCTCAGTATTTGAAGAATTTGTTTGGTTTTCAGTCTAAATATTTATAATTTATCTAATAAATTATGTCATCTTGAAATTTGAAAATAAATTATTTAAGTCACATTATCAAATTTAAATCAATAACCTTAATTCTACTAAAATTTATTTAATAATTTAAATAACTTCTTAAAATATTTTATTTTATTAGAAGACAATAAATGATATTAATAATAAATATGTAGGATAAATAAAAGAAAGAAAGAACTGAAGTAAAAGTTAATTTTAATAGATAGACTAAACAAACATATAAGAATGGAACTATGTAAGTAAGTATGTAAGTGTATGTATGTAATAGCTTGAAAGAATATTAAATATAAATTGTTTATTCTTAATTTATTATTAAAATAATTATTAATATAATTTTGATAAATATTTTCTTATTTTTCTAATAAAATAACTTATTATGAAAAGTAATTAATTTTAAAGTACGATACTCTTATTATGATCAAGTAGGTGGTTTATAAATTAGGTAAATAGAGAAAGGAAAAATGAGGTATTACTAACTAAATTGATTTCATTCATCACTACTCAATAATTTACTCTTCTTTATCAAAAAGAATACTAAGAATATCTAAGAAACATTCTTTGTATTCATTATCTTCATCACCAATACTCTTTTTAAGGGCATATGAGTGAATTAAAAGGTTAGCTATCTGAAGGAATAAAATATGGAAGACATACAATAAGTCGCTATTTTTCACTTTCAAGAAGAAGAATTATTAATTAGAGTTATTCTTTCTCTATGATTGATTCAAGCCCCAAGTTTCTATCTCTTCTAATTCAATTACTTCTAGAGTAGATTTATCATTTACATCGAGAATTACAATTTAATAAGGCCTTATTCCTAAAAGAACTAACTTTCCTTCCTTATCTTTTTAATATTTATCTCCTTTCTATCTTATCAAAAATTAGTGTGCTTCTAATTAGTAAGTCATAAATGTATCCTTTTACCTAATAAGCTCTAGATAGCTCCATCTAGCCTAATACTGTGATTCAAAATTTAACGATTTATAGATGGGCTAAATTTTATGATATAAATCATTTTAAGTTTTAGGATTAACTTTTAAAGTTGGGAGAAAATCTAAACATTTTTTCCTATATAGAGATTCATCAGAAGGTTAAAAAGGACCAAATTCTACAAATAGATGATAAGCCGCCAGAGTAAAAGCTTCAATATCTTTTAGATTATGCTTATTTAATCTAACATCAAAGCAATTCTAGAAGAAATACATTATTGTTGAATCCATATCATCCTTATATAATTTGTAGCAAATTTTTATACGCAAATAGAACTTTGTTATAACGCTTTTTCTATATCCATCAAGGTACTTAGTATCATTGATAACAGTGTTTATTGCATCTAACATCTTCTAATTATTTTTTAAGAAATGTTCATAATGCTTACCCTCAGATATTTTTGATTAGACTATACCAAAGTACTAACTTCTATGGCTCAATCCTAATTCATAAAGTATTTAATCTCTAACTTACTTTACTGAGTAGTGAGGCTGTATAGTTAAAGTTATACTCATTTCATTAAGTAAGTATATCTTTACTCTAAATAGTTTGTGTTCACCTTAAATACTACGCTCCCATTCAGTTGGTAGCTATTCTCTTGAATCCACTCTTTAAACATGATTGTAGAAAAAGTCGAATTAGGTGATCTTATTACTCAAAACATCTTTCATCCACACATCCTTATCAATGTCTTTGTAAATAGAATATTCAATTAAAAAGGGATGAGTGTATTAAGTGAAGTCTATCATTTTTATCATATTATAGCTCTGCCAGATTTTTGCAAGTTTAATGAATATAAATTTACATTCTTTTTATACCTTTTATTTTCAATAAAGAATATGTTTAATCTATTTAATATCTGTATTGAAAAACTTATTTTGAATGTTTAGGAATTAAATTTAATTACTTTATCATCAGCTGATTTTTAGGCTATGTATTTAAAATAATTCATGAGAGGAAGAAGGAGATAATCACTTGGAGGAAAGAGTCCAATTAACTCAGTGAAGAAACTAAGTAAAATTTTTTAGCTTTCTACTATAGGTTGGTTGTTAATTTGTTTACACAACTGCATGAATGTTTCATCTCTAATAGGTTAGTGACTGTTGTTGATAATCTGCATAATTTTATTTCCAAGAATTTCTTTGATATTAGGTTCGTCGTCATCATTCTATTAAAGTGCACTTTAATTTATCGTAGATGAATTCATTGATTAATGGTTTTGTGCATTATTTACAGATTAGTGTTATTAACCATTATTCGTCTAAAATTTAGAAGATGCATAGTTTTATAATATCTTAGTGTTTTCATCTCTTACTGAAGAAAAAATTGATTCTGACATTTTTTCAGGTGTTCCTATTTATTTTTTATTTTAAAAGTATTAAATAAGATATTTCACTTCTTATGATCATACCATAACACATAAGAATAATATTTTCAGTGTGAGTTTGTGGAGGGAAACGAGATCTTCTGTTCTTTGCTAGTTTTAAAAGAGATCTAAATATTAATTAGGCATGATTCTAAATTGTAGGACTTTAAGTAAGAGAATCTACAAGATTACTGCTCGAGTAGCTCATGATAGTATTGATTGGAGGTATATTCTTACCAAAGTTCTTTTCTATTTATTAAAGAGTGGAAATTAAAAATAAAGCACTATTTAAATAATATCTTACTTGATTTTACAATATAGGTATTACAAAAACCAAAGAAATCATATTCTTCAACTTTCTTCATGAGTTAATTGTCAATATCAGAGAATTAAATACTATAGTCGGGATCTAAAGGTAGATTTTGAACTTTTTCTAAATCAATTTAAGATTATTTCGGATTAAGAGTTGAGAATTCAGCAGCTAAATTTTCTCTTAAGAAAGAAATAAGTTTATCTTATTTATGGAGATTAATGAAATTTCTTTCATCTGTATCCTCTTTTTCAGTCATACTAGGCCATACCTCTAATCCATCAGTTGAAAACTCATCTTTTAATAAAAATATATTAATTAGTCAAATATATTACTTATAAAATTTAATCTCTTTTACCTTTAATATTTTTCTCTTATTTTCTTTCCTCTTCCAAGTTGTCAGGACCCAAAATATTGTGGAAGTAATCATCTTAGTTTTATCCATTTACTTGTGAATTATTATTATTATCATTTTAAGATTAAGGGTTTTAAATTTAAGCTTATGAGCCTTTCAAAGCTTCCTATTAATTTTATAAAGTAGTTTCTTAACTAGAGGTATTTTAATTTTATTTTTATTCTTGAGAAGTAGCCGCTGTCGATGTTAAATCATTAATTTACTACAACTAATCCCCAATTATATTAGCTTTTTAAGAAGGAGAGAATTTTAATTTTAATAAGGTGAATACAAATTATTTATTTTCTTTTTAAACGCGGCTAAATGCATTTGATAAGGTTTTAAAGAATTTAAATTATTTATCTTTATACAAAGCCGTTTTAAAATTTTCGAAAACTGAATATTTTCTCATTTCGAATAAGAGAGATATTTAAGCCAAGCCACTCTTTATTTGCTATTATCTCTTTTCTCTCTTTTTTACTAAATAGCTTTTATATTTTCTTTGAAGGATTATGAATTTAGCAAACTTCTCCTTAAGTTTCTTTATTCTCAAAAAAATATTCTTTTTATAAAGATAAACTTTCGCATTCTTTGTAATTCTTATAGCCATTTATTCCTTCTTTTTGAATAATTCTAGAAGAGAAGAATCCATCAAATTAGAAATTACAAGCTTCATGTATATCTTAGTAAAACCAAATAAGACATTATTATTTATTGTTTAATTTAATTTTGATTTTGTTAATAGGTGCTATATTAAAGATTTACACAATTCTTTCTTTTATTGAATTGGAAGTTGTTAAAATTTAGATTGATTTGTCTTTTTCAGCTCATCATAAAGCTCATAATATCTTTAGTAAAAGAGATCATAAACAAAACGGGAAGGAAAACCTTCCTTACGTACTCTAACGGATTCCAAAATACCTAAATATCTAATTTAAAGCATAACAAAATTTTCATCAAAAAGATTCTTCTATTTCTATTCATTAGGTTTTATGCAACGAATAAAATGGACATCACAGCTGCATAATTCGTCCATTAACTCTTTTATTTAATTACGGAATTTAGCTCCCAAGAATTTATTAGATTTAGATTTGGCAGCTACCTTTTAAGTTTATTATGCAGATGAAGATGATTATAAGTCATCATAAGTCCAAACAGCTTTAATTTCATTAGTGAGAGATTTACTAATTACATCATTAATTGAGTCACTAATTTCATCTTTATTTTTTATTCTAAAACCTTAAATGTTATATTCCACATCTTTTGCTGTATGTCTTATAGTAAAGCTATCCTTAATAAGGTGAGGTTTAACGCTAATGAGATATTCACTTTAAGCATGTTAAGTAAGAATTTTTTTAAGGAGAGCTTCATCGGTACCTGTATTCATAGTACACTAATCATCCAACAAATCATAAATACTAGTAGGGGGTTTAGAAATTAAATCAATAATGCCTTAATTATCTTTAAAATCAATAGATTTCATATAATCATTTAAGCCTTCAGCTTTGAACTCTTCTTCTTCCGATTTAAACACATATACAATATATAATTGTTATAGCTTTTCATTGGTAAAATTAATACACAGTTATTCAAATGAATTAACCTTGAAATTCTCAAAACCGAAGATATCCAATAAACCTAGACTTAAACAATCATTCATGTTTACATTTTTATCAGGCATAATATTCTAATTTAATTTGCTAACTAACCAAATAAATAACTTATCATAAAGAGCTCTCGATAAAGAATCCCTATTTACAATAAGTATAATTTAAATAAAAAGTATTTTAATTAATTATTCATTTATTTTTCTAGTTAAAAAATATTTTTAATAAAGATATTCTCACAAATTTAATTAACAAAATCATGAATAAATGCTTATTAAATAATAAATTACCTAGTAATTGAGCAATCTTATTTATTAATGGGGGAGTCAATCTATTTCATAAGTAAAAATATTTTAATATTAACAATCAGGAACAGAGAAAGGTATAAAGTTTGTTTGATTGATTGTATTTTCTAGACTATTGAAATTGATTTGGATGATCAATTATTCTATGGCTCAAATAAAATTCTTTCCATTTTTAGAAATTCTTTTCTTTTAATTTCATGATTGATAACAAATTAGATTATTCTTTTATTATTAATATCTTTTCTATTAATCAATCAATTTATTTTATTCTATCAAAGATAGATAAATCAAACAAAATTCTTTGTTATTCCAAAGATTCTTCAAAATAATTAATCCGCTTACAGCTTTACCAGCAATAACTCTTCTTTTGAAAACTAATGAGTTCATTAATTCAGTTTAATCAATTTGTAAAATCGAAGCTACTTAGCTTATCACGTCAATTGTAGAAATAGAACAGGGAGTACCTCCGTCAGAGTAGGTTTTGTCATCGAAAGATACATTTCCTAGATAGAGAACACTAGCAAGAAGAGAATAAATTGCTTTCTCTTCTTATGGAGTAAAGTTTAACTTATGAAATGATTATTATACTTCATTAAAATTTTCAATATCATCAATACCCTCTACTTATAATGAAGAACTCTAGTTCAAGTAGTTGAACATGGTTGGATCTCTTTTTATATTAAATTCTTAAAGGACCTATTGGCTTGCACCAGCGAGGAATGAATAGAAGATATGATAATTTCTTTCACCATCTGCAACTATTGTTACACGAGATTTCTCTAATAAATAATTTGAAATGCATGCACCTTGGATATGCTTCTTCTTTCTTTCTATCCATATTCTCACATATTTACCAAATCTACTTGAGTTGTTGTTTCTCACTGTTTTGGCATTACCGAATGATTCTAAAATTGGATTACATCCTAAAATTTTATCTTCTATGGGAACTTATTGCTATTTGCTTGTTATAGATTACTTTTTGCTTCTGTTTATAACTGAGGAATACCCATCTTCATTGTGGTGAGCTATATCACTCAGTGATGTCAGGTATTTCATGGAAAATTTAGCATTTTCAGTCTTACCTGCACCAGATTCACCAGATATTACAATGGCTTAATTCTTATTATTTGTAAAAAGCTATACATATGCATTTGCTGAAAGTGCGTACACATGAGGAGGATATTCAGATTACTAAAATCCATCACCTTTACGAACTGCTTTTTAGAATAATCCCATTATTTCATTATTAAAACTCTTCTAAATTATCTTATAAGGATTCATAACAATTAGGGTTGGCCCAATATATGAAAATATCCAATCTTAGGAGAATCTTTTTTTGACATTATTCAATATTTCAGCATCATTTAAAACATTCATTTAGACCATATCATCCCAACCTTCTTATTTAGATTCTTTATTACATTCTAAAAGAGTAGCAACACTAACTCTTGTTTCATTTCCCTATGGATTTCCATCTTCATCATAAATGACTATATTCGCAAATTGATTTCCATCTAAACTTTTAATCTAAGCCCTTTTATAGACAAACTAACTATTACTCTTTGGGTCTTATTCCACCCAACACTGTTCATCAGGAAGCATCCAACTTGTATTAATTTTATTAGCCTACATTCCTTCAGTTTTATTAATCACTTCTATGTTACTGATATTTCCACTTGGCAATATATCTGTATTTGATTCCTTTTCACTTTGTTTATAGTGTTAATTTATTGTTATCTTTGACTTTTCTGATGCTAAAGTATCGATCTACTTTTTTAATATTTTATAAATGTGAAAAATTAAGATTAAATTATTATTATTTATAAGGTAAGTCATACAAACATACATTGATTTTATCTAGATTTATAGGTTTAATAGAAAACTACTCCTTAGAGATCATAAAGGTATCTATGAAAAAAATTAAGAAAAAGTGTAGGAAATCAATGAATTATATATTAATTTATTGGATTTCTTTGAAATAAATAACATATATAACAGAAGAGACAAGACTAATTTGGTTACTTGATGTATGATAGAATATATCCCCACACCACACAATTCTTTTTATTGAAATAGTCAAAAAATTTTCAATTAAATCCTATATAATGATTAATTTTTAAGTCAAATTAAAAGTTTGTAGAGATTGACTTTTATATTTAAGAAATCTATAATGATAGGGAAGTAAATATGTAAACAAAAACTTAGGTTATTTTAATTCTTTTTTAATGGAATATTTTGAAATTCTTTCAGTTAATTAAATTTTGAAGTTTTAAATTAATAAGACGAATTAAAAGTTTGCATAGATTGACTTCATTAGAAATGCATAAGATAGTGAAAAAATATGTAATCACTAAACTTAGATTACAAAAATTAATTGAGAAAGATAAAGAGTGATTATGAAAATTATTAAAATTGACCAAATAATATAATGAAAGTAATAATAACTCACACACAAAATTCAATACACAAACTAATATATTTTATTTATTTCATAATATTTAGTATGCAAGTTGCTCATCCTTTTTCTTTTAGAAAAGAAACGGAATTTTAGAGAAAGTTATTCAAAAATCAGAGATACTCAGCTAGCTAGCAAGTAGGCTAGTGTGTTAATTTTGTTGCTTGAATAGCTTGCAATTTGTATTATATTAATTGGAATTACTCAATCTATATTTTTGTGTTAGAATTGTTTGTTTTCAAGCTAAATCACCCTAGTCAAATGGCATCATATTAGATTATTGTTAATAATTCATCATCTACATTTACATATTCTTTTTAATTAAATTATAAATTATATAGCTTGTTATTAAACCCAAATTTAAAAAAAACTAATTAGTTTGATAAGCTTGCTTCTAATAAACCTTTAAAATTATATTTAATTAAATATTCTAATTATTTTTACCTATTAATGTAATATGAAAAGTTGATTAATTTCTAAAGGAGTTAATCCATATTAGCCTAAAAGATGCTAGAATTAAGGACCGTCTAAGTTAGTATTTTCCTTTTGAATTCTATCAATTTCTTCCATAAGTTCTTATTCTTTTTCTGATTCACCCTCTCTTAAGATTTGATAGAGAGTTTCTATGCAACCAACAGGATTGCCAGATCTGTTCATGATTTCAGCACTCTTAAAAAATTCTGAATGCTTAGACTTATCAATAACTTATTCAATTTGAGGCATAAGGGAATAGAGGCCAACAGAAAGCTTATGCATTAAAAGGGTTTGAAGGAAGCTATATTGAGATGCAAGTTATTGTTATTACATTGTGAACATTTGCATATCAAATTACATCATAGCATTCATCATAGGGTTAATTGATTGCTTGCCCATCTATTATATTAATTTAAATTTATTATTTCTATTTTATTACTAAATTAATTTTATCTCTATAATTCAATGATCATTATTTATCATTGTATAAGATTATTTTTTAGATAAAATTCATTTATTATATATTACATCCATCCTTTCACGCAATTCTTCTTTTGAGTGAGCGAAATTACATTTGCTTTCATATTTACAATTACATTAACCTAATTTTAGTTTTTAATAATCGTTTAAAATACTATATCTTTTCATTATAATTATAAAAGAGTACCTGTTTCTTGATCAAAATATCTACATAATTATGATTTATAATTGCTTTACATAGGGTGCTACATCATAGGAGTAGTAGCAGCCATTTAATTCATCTTTTTGAAAGGCTTCATCTATTTTTATTAATTTACTCTTAGATAACATACAAAATAAGAAATAATATTTTACAGAAGCACCTCCTCCCATTCCACCTTATAACTCATGTTCACCCTATTATAAATAAATATGAATAAGTTGATAATTATTAATAAATGAGATAACTGTTTACATGAGCGAAAGCACATTCATTTTTCTTAGGGCAATTACCAGCTTGAGGTTAATACAAAAAAAGAAATATTAAAATTAAAATTTTAGCCAGGATGATTGAATGCTTTATAAATATTATTACTTTATGAAAAATGTTTGCACAAAGCTGTTTTATACTTATTGTTTCCACCAGTTTATTATCTTGCGTCGTTCATTTTATTCAATATTTAGGCTTATAAAAATTCTTTATTTACTTTAATTCCTTTTGAAATATACTATTGGTGTCTAATTTATTAGAAATATGTGAACTATATTATACAAATTATTAATAAAATTATATCTCTTCGCTTGCTTGTTTGCCTTTTTGATCAAATCGATCGAATCTTTAAATTTAATATCATCCATATTGATTCAATTTGTATGACTATCTCCCTCCTTCAAAAATACTCTAAAATAATATTTAGAATGAAAAAAATAGATTGCTATTTTAATTGTATTCCTATTAATCTATAATAAATACTAAATGTAATACAAAATCACCTACTTAAAATATAAGATGGCTACTATTTACTTTCAACAAATTCTATTAACAATAAAAAGTATTCTTTAATTATTTTAAATCTCTATTTAATTTAAAATTGGATCAGGCTATTTTTAGAATTTATAAATTTCTTTTCTATAAAATCTCACTATTGTATTATTAATGAATTGAAAATGAAGTAGAATTTATAACCTTCTTACAAATAATTATTATCAATGAAGAAAAAATAATTAATTATCAATCTCCTTTTAACTCTAAAAAATATCAAAATAATTTAATAGATGATATTGATTGTTGGTCAAAAAGAAATAATCATAAAAAGAGCATACCTGATAACCTCAATTGCAAAATGAACTTAATTCATAAGGATTCTTAGAATAATTGTAGAGCAAGTAGTCAGGCTTTTTTTGCAAGAATTTTTTATTTAAAATAAATAGATTATCAAACAGTTAGTCCTAGAAAGGAAAGTATTAATAAATAGATCATAAAAACATAAAAATTTAAGAAGATAATTAGCTAAAACAGAATAAATAAATGGATATGGAAAAAGAAAATTGGCCAGTGATTAACAGTAAGTACATAGTTCATATGAAGATAGCAATAGGCACTCAAGGAAGGTAATAAATCCTATTCTATTATAAATAAGATGATTATCTCCATCAAAATTTAAATTCAATTTAAAACAATCATATTCTGAAATAAAATAAAAACAATAATATATTAGTGTTGTGCTAGCTACAGACAAAGTGTCAAGAAACCGTTATGCCATAAAGATATATAAACAGAAACAATAAAAGGATTACTTTTAGAAGTACATTCAATTAGAAATGGAAAAATTAAAGAATTCAAACAGTTAATATGTCATACGTTTGGAGGACATATTGGTAGATGCAAAATATGTAAAACCCGATGGCACTTCTACAGTCATAAATGCAATTGTGATGGAATATGCTCCTTACGGCAATTTCCATGATTTTATTTATTTAACTGGTCCATTTAGTGAAAATGTTGCAAAATATTACTTCAAATAGCTCATGTTAGGTAATTTTTTATCGAGGATCTCTCAATTTATATTATATTATGTAGTAGTCGCCTTAATAAGCAAATCTGTCTATTTGATTAGTTTTATGCACTTTAATATGAAAAATCAAACGAAATAACTCAAATTTATTCAAAAGAGTTTTTACTAAATTCTTTTCTATTACATTATCAATCAATAGGTATCAACTATTTGCACAATGAATAAAATATTTGCCATAGAGATTTAAAGCCAGATAATATGCTATTAGATGAAACTTTAAACATGAAGATATGTGATTTAGCTATGAGTGCTCCTTTATCAAACTAACTCACCACTCAAGTAGGTAACCTTCAATTCTAAGCTCCTGAATTACATAAAATTAATGAAGCAGTTGATGGAGAAAGTGGTACTTGTGTTGGATATAATGGAAGAGCTGCAGATATCTTCTCTTCCGGTGTTATCCTATACTTAATGTTAACTGGTACTTATCCTTTCTTAAACACAAAAAATTACACAGATACAACCTTAGAAAGAATTTGGCTAAATTACAAAACTAAATTGTAATCATCTTCCTAAACAAATGTTTAAGACAAACCGATAGTTACCCCATTCTCTAATGAAGCAATTGATCTTATCACTAGGATGCTATAAAAAGATCCCTATAATAGAATATCTCTAGCAGAAATTATTTCTCATCCATGGTTAGCTTAATAAGTAAAAACATTAATATTTTATTATTTTTAAGGAATAATTGTAAAATAAAATAGGTTGACATAAAGGAGATAACTTAATTCATGCAAGAAAAGATAAAAACATACTTAAAAGAAACAAGAACAGAATATAGATAAAAGAAGAGTGACCAATTAGACAAATAAGGAAGTACCGGAAATCGTAACTCTTTAGGTTAAATATAATAAAAAATTCACATGTTTATTAATTATTAACAAATAAATATTATAGTTTATCATGGTTTCTAGAAATTCAGATCTGATAGCTCTAATATTTATGAAAAGTAAGTTGCTGCACAGGAAAAGCTTGAATCCCTCTAATTGGATAAAAAGCCCAGATTGTTTAAAAATTACAGTGTAACAAAAATACTTTGTATATAAAAAATATAGCTCTCTTTATAATATTTATTTAAATGTAAAGGATGAAGAAATTGGTATCCACGATTATGAGTTTGAAGCTAAGCCTGAATAGAATTGCATTGATGAAATAAAGGCTATCCTTAATTATCTATATTGTGATAGTAATATCACTGATGTAGTTTTAGATGAAAAATACTATAAGGTAAAATTAGATAATTATCAATTTAGTTTATTTAATCTTAAACCAAACCAATTTATAAATAAATAGATCAGTTTTGTTGTATAAGGTGCAGATTAAAGTAAAGCAGAAGTCAAGGTATCAATCAAGTCAAAGTCAAATTAAAAAGATGTTTTCCTCATTATTTTAGCTAAAAATTAGGTAATTTTTAAAATAAATTTAAGAACTCAAATGGAATTTTGCATTTTTATTTTTAATGGATAATGTTTTAAGATATTATAATAAATTTAACTTAAATTAAAAAGGGTATTAGATCTCTAGGATTAAATGTCTACTAGAAGATAAAGCAGATATTATAGTGAGAATATTTAAAAATAGTAGTAGTAAAATCAAGTAAAAAAGTATTAGGTATGAAAATAATTGTACATACATTCCCTTATCTAATAATATTTTTGTCTTGTTCGTGAGAGTAATCTTAATTATAAAATTATCTACTAACAAATTCTATCATTAATTTAATTGTATTTTTCATCACAAAAAATTTGTTTTCAACTATAAATTATTGAATAAATAAACAAAATAGAGTTTAATTTCCTTATTATTTCTCTGTATTTTCCAATATAAAAAGTAAATTTAAGTTTAAAGTTCTTGAATAGTACTAATTTTATCTATAAATCATAGATTATTTATGTATGTTACAATGTTAAATTTAATTTAAAAAGTTGACGCAAGAGAAGGGAAATAAAAAATTCAGAAACGATTGATTTTATTGAATAAATTAAAAATCCTAAATTTAGGCTAAAATAGATACATAATTATTTAGAATAATCACTAAGATAATTACATTTAAAAAGTAGGTACAAGAAATAATTAGTGTAAGGCAAATAAATCAGAGTAAAAATAGAATAAAAAAAGCAGAGAAATAAATGAAGAGCATATGAAATCGACAAATAGACTTAAATATCTTTAAAAATATTGAAGAAAGAATGAAAGCTAATTGAAAATTAACTTATAAATAATAGGTAGGTAAGTTCGAAAGATGAATAGTAGAGTGATTAAATAATAAAGGATTATGTTAATAATAAAAGGGATTGTCAGCTAATTTAATGAAATGATGACAAAGTAATTGAATATATTGTAAATTTAAGTTAAGAATATATGATTTGGAGTACATATGATATTTGGAGAGATGATGAATTAATCATATTTTCAATCATTAATTACTACGCCACTAACAAAAGATTAGGGGACTGTGCTTGCTGACTATCAAAGTTTTATTAAGCACAAATAAAAGGCTTGGTTGAAGATTACTTGGTAAATTGAATAATAAATAAAAACAAATAAACTTTAGAAAAAGATTTAAATAACATTGTTTTTAATTAATTCATTCATTTCATATCATTAAAGATCGATCGTCATTAATTATAAAGAGAAGAAGAAAGAATCAAGAAAAAGAAAGGAAGGAAAATGTCTGCAGTAAAATATAAAAATCTTTAGCAACTCATGCTTCTCTTAATTCAATCTCAACTCCAAAATGTTGTTTCCTAATTCTACTTTTATATTATGTATGTATAAATTATAGCAAAAACGCCATTCAAACGTGAGAAGAAAGTCTTTAATACACACTGAATTGTCAGTGGCTGGTGGTTATAGACCAGAATTCACTAATTCTTCAGTTTCTACCCCTGTAGCTGCTAATTCCACTAATAAGATCTGGAAGTTGATGGAAAAGTATTTACCTAATACTGTTGAATCCATTCAAGGAAGTGTGGTCAATCACGTCGAATACACTCTAGCCAAAACAAGATTCGATTTCACCCTCCTCCATTGCTATCAAGTACTTATCATACTAATGAATTTTTTTAAAAATTTGACTTTTATTATAGATTTTATTACATAAAATACCATCTATATAGTATCTGTATTTTCTAGAACTAAATTATGTTAATTGAGTTCTCAAGTCATCCTTATTAATGAACATTTTTTAAATATACAATAGGCTGTTTCTCACTCAGTAAGAGACAGATTGATTGAAGCATTCAATGATACTTATTAATATTTCACCAATAAGGAAGTTAAATATGTCTATTATCTTTCCCTCGAATATCTTATTGGTAGATGCTTGCAAAATGCACTTGTCAATCTTGAACTTGAAAGTCAATACAAAGAAGCCATGCTTGAAATGGGTTTCAACTTAGAATCTATCTATGAACAAGTAAACATTTAAACTTTAGTTACTACTACTACTACTACTTTACGTTTTTTGAATTTCTCTATTCTTCTACTAAGTTGTAATCAACTAAGGTTCTATAAGAAACAAAATATATATAATATATTCTTTTTTTTAATTTTTTATTCTATTATTATTTAGGAAGTTGATCCAGCTCTTGGTAACGGTGGTCTAGGGTAAAAAAACACTTTAAGCATTTAAAATACTCTAATTTAAAAAGATAAAGCAAGATATTTAATGAATTCAAAATTGAAATAATATAAAAAAATAACAATTGTTTTAGGATAGTTAACTTGAATTAATATTTTTATTGTTTATAATTTAGTCGTTTAGCAGCTTGTTTCTTAGACTCTCTTGCCACTCTCAATTTACCTGCTTGGGGTTATGGTTTAAGATACAGTTATGGTATTTTTAGACAATAGATTAGGGATGGTTATTAAGTTGAAGTTCCTGATTACTGGTTGGATAGAGGTAATCCTTGGGAAATTGAAAGATTGGATGTTAACTATTAAATTAGATTCTATGGTACTGTTAGCAAGAAAGTTATAGATGGAAAGGAAAGAGCTTGCTGGGAAGGTGGTGAAGTTATTCTCGCAAGAGCTTATGATAACCCTATTCCTGGTTACAACACTTTTAATACAATCAATTTGAGATTATGGAGATCTATCCCTTCTTCAGAATTCGATTTTAAATCTTTCAACTAGGGTGATTACTTCAAAGCTCTTGAAAGCAGATAAAGAGCAGAATTCATTACCAGTGTCCTCTATCCCAATGATTCTACTTATGGTGGAAAAGAATTAAGATTGAAATAACAATATCTCCTTGTTTCAGCTACTATTAATGATGCTATTAGGTAAAAAAATCATTTAAATTAAGGATTTAAAAAGCTCATAAAAAATAGATGTTTTTAGCAATGACAGTTAATTATTATTTAGCAAATTAAAGTTAAGCACAAGCATACTTATCAAATTTAATTAAAAATAGAATAATATCTTTCATTAAAGATTTACTGGAACTTATTATTTATGGAAATAATTAACTTTTTTTAAGTTCAGTATTATTCTTTATTTGATATTCCCTCATTATCTACTTAATGTTTGCTCAGTTCTATAAAAATTCTATAATAAGTATGGCAAAAATTTAAATAGTCAGTGAGCTTTTTGCAAAAGAGAAATTTATTTATTTGTTGATAATAATTAATGATCTATTATTAAATAAATAGACGTTTCAAGAAGAAAAAAAAAGAATGGAGAGAATGGCCTAAGTATAACGCTTTATAATTGAACGATACTCATCCTGCTCTTGCAATTGTAGAATTGATGCGTATCCTCACTGATATTGAAAACTTAGAATACGAAGAAGCTTGGGAAATTGTTTATAATTCATTCGCCTACACTAACCACACCATTCTTCCTGAAGCTCTTGAAAAATGGAGTGTCGATCTTCTCCAAAATTTACTTCCTAGACATCTTGAAATTATTTATAATGTAAAATTAAATTGTCGATTTATACAATTAAATTAAAAAATTATTAAAAATTTAGATTAATCACATCTTCTTAGAAAAGATCTCTAGAAAGTATCCTAATGATTGGAGAAAGCTCTCTACCCTTTCTTTAGTTGAAGAAGGAAGCCATAAAACAATTAGAATGGCCAATTTGGTAAATAAATTAATGCTTTAATCAATTATTTATCTAAACAATTTATATAAATAAAAAAATAGAGTATTGTTGGTTCTCATGCTGTTAATGGTGTTGCTGCTTTGCACTCCAAACTTTTGACTTCTACTCTTTTCAAGGATTTCTATGAACTTCGTCCTGCTAAATTCTAAAACAAGGTAATGGTTTATAACATAATATTACTAATAAATAGCAGAGGAATTTTGATTAAGAAATAGAATTAATTTGTAGTAAATTTTTTATTTAAAATCTTTTAAAAAATTTTAGACTAATGGTGTTACCCCCAGAAGATGGGTTAGATGTGCAAACCCTGGCTTATCATAGTTACTTTCTGAAGTTACTGGATCTGATGATTGGATTCTCGATATGGACATTCTTAAAAATTTCGAAAAGATTGCTGATGATCCTGTTATTTAAAACAAATGGATGCAAGTCAAGAGATAAAACAAAGAAAAGCTTTATTGGTGGGTTAAAGAAAGATGTGGTGTTGATTTGAATATAGACTCTTTGTTCGATATTTAAGTAAACATTAAAATTAGATATTCATAAATTTAAATCTTCAATGAAATGAAAATAGGTCAAACGTATCCACGAATATAAAAGACAATTAATGAATATTCTTTATGTCATTAGAAGATATTTGGATATCAAGAAGACTCCTGCTGAAGAAAGAAGAAAATTGTTCGTTCCTCGTTCTATTATGTTTGGTGGCAAGGTAATTTGTTTATATCATTAAGCAGTAATTATAAATTATTATTTTAAATAGGCTGCTCCCGGTTACATTAGTGCCAAAAGAATTATTAGATTAATCAATGCAGTTAGTCAAAAGGTTAATAATGATTAAGAAGTTGGTGATTTGCTCAAGGTTGTTTTCTTACCTAATTACAATGTATCAAATGCTTAAGTCATTATTCCTGCAAGTGAACTCAGTTAACATATTTCTACCGCTGGTTTGGAAGCTTCTGGTACCTCTAATATGAAATTCGTAATGAATGGTTGTTTAATTATTGGTACTATGGATGGTGCTAATGTTGAAATTGCCGAAGAAGTTGGTGAGGATAATATGTTTATCTTTGGTGCTAGAGTTGAATAAGTTGAAGAACAAAGAAATAAGGTAATTAATAATTTATCATTGTTAATTTAAAAATATTTTAATAAATTTTTAATTTTTAATAGATGAGAAATGCAAATTATAGAGATTACTTTGGACCTAGATTGTGCGAAGTTGCTGATGCTATTAGCAGTGATTTGTTTGGTTACAAATATGATTTAGATGCTCTTTTAGATACAATTAGAAACAAAAATGATTACTATATTCTTGGTTCTGACTTTGAATCCTATTGTGAAGCTCAACAAAGAGTGATTATTACATTAATAAAATAATTTTTGATTTTAATACAATATTAACTTTTAAATAGGTTGACAATCTCTATAAAAACAAGAATGAATGGACTAAGAAGTCTATCCTCAATACTCTTAGATCTGGTAAATTCAGCAGTGATAGAACTATTAGATAATATGCTGAAGAAATTTGGTAATTCTTTATTTTTTTAAATTAAATTTTAGTAATTAATTGCTAATTTTTTATTAAATAGGGATATTGAACCTTGTGAAATTCCTCATCCTTCTAAATCAGAAAAGGAAAGATTCATTCAAAAAAACCTCAATTGATAGAATTGACGATTAAATTAGTATTTTTGTGAAATTTGGTCTCAACAATGAATCAATAAATAAATAAATCAAACAATAAATTAATTTAATTATTTTTAAAAAGCTAAAATAATTAATTTTCTTTCTAATTTTGAACAACATATAAAATCTGTATTTTTTTATATTACATTCTATCTATTATTTTCTAATTTTCCTTGAAATCTTTCATGAAAATTTAAATATAAATTAATCCTTTTCAACTCATTATTTGACTTACATTTGATTGTAATTGATAGATTCAGCTTGTTTCTATTTAATTTTATAATTCTTATAATTTAATTGAAAATATTTATGATAAATATTAATTTTTTATACTTGTTTATTAACATTTTAATCTAATAAAACCGTTAAAATATAATATATACAATTAAATAGGTTTATTTATTCATTAATTAATTAATCATTCCATAGGAGGGAAGTTCATACCACCTCCTCCAACATTAAATTTGCTGGGATCAAAAGGCTATCCTTTAAATGGTGATCCTTCTGCATCCCATGCTTTTTTCAAGGCTTCCATTTATGATTCCTCTTCAGAAGTAGGTAAACCCATTTGTTTTCTTTATTATTCATACATTATCTTTCTTAAAGCACCCTATATTAAATGAACATAAATATTTAATCATTTTTTAAAATCAATTTATATATTACCTATGTTTCAGAATCAAATGATTCAAGAGGCTTTGAGTTTTCTACTTTAGTTGCATCAATTTCTTAATCACCTTTAATAATAGTTTTCCAAATAGTTTCTACACCTTTTTCTAATGTGAGTTATAGAATTTCTCCATCAATATTCCAAGTAGAATCATCTATCTTTATTTTTTCATAAAGTTCTCCATTAAGTAATACAGTATTTTCAGGTTTCAAAGTGACAGAGATGTGATTAACTTTAAATTCTACATTAATCTTTAAAATTAATTGTTAATTACTTAATCTAAAAATTCTTAATAAATATTACTTCTTTTGTCTTAACTTTTCTTGGCAGAGTTAATTCAACAGTGATATCGCTAATACTTTATGACCATTTATACTTATCAGTTTCACCTCCGTTGTAAGTAGACATTGAAGATGTAGGCTTTTCTGCAGTTTATTTTTCTACTTATTTTGATTAATCCTATGTTATTGCTGTTGCTGTTGTTGATTTTTATGTGGGTTAAACTGGTACAGTTATTTAGTTAGCTTAAGGAGTTTTAGTACTTTATGTAACTTTCTTCTATACTTAAGGTTATTAGGTTGCTTATGCTGTATTTTTGGATTCCTATTCCTTTTTCTTTTTATACTCCTCTACCTTTTTTGCATAATCTTCTGGATTTTTAGCAGGGAATCTCTTATAATGTTCATTCTAGTATTGATCGAAGATTTTATTAATCTTTTAATAAAATGATAATAACTTTGCTTTTCCTTTATGATATTTACTAATTACTTACCAATTGCTTTGAATAGCCAGGAAGGAATCCCATTTTATCACCAGGATCAGCTATTTAAATATAATTAGTTATTGATATATTATAGTATTTAGAAATAAAGTACCTTCATAGAAGAAATCAGTTCTTCTGAAAAGGAAGTTGAACATGGAGTGAAGTACTCCTTCAATACCCCCTGTCTCCTTACAGATTGTAAAATAGTAATCGTCAAATCTTTAAAAGTTTTCCATTATTTTTATGCTTTGTTTAAGGTGCTATTCTTTTTATTATTTTTTTGAAAATTTTGAAATTTATTTATTTTTATAAAAATTAAAAGAATATTTAAAATAAATAGAAAAGTTTCTACCTCTCCTCTCAAAGATTCTATCATCATAGAACAATATGTTGATGATAAGATATCTATCAAAAATCCGCTAAAAATATATAAATTATTTAATTGATTTTTATTTTTTTAAAGAAAAATCTTTTTAATATTATTATGAAAGAAAAAATAAATTTTAAAAGATAAATAATATTCAGTTTAATATTATTAAAATATAATTAATTAGTCTTTCTAAATTTAAAATTATATATAAATAAGGAAGATAGATAGATATAATAACTTTTAGTTTACCCCTTAATAATTAATTATTTTCAACAGAGAAATGAAAACTATAAACCTTTTCATTTATCTTTTTTATTCTTTTGTTGCTGTTCTTTAAGCTTCTTCATTTAGATAAACTTATAGTATTTCTGAATTATATTTTTATAATTTCCTTTTGGGAAGTAAAGCACATATTCTCTCATTCTATCAAACCCAAGTATTCTTTTCTTTTCTTGCAGATCTTCTACTTAATTATTATGCTAAATCTATGGTTGATTTTATAAATTTTATAATTTAATTGCTAAATTCTGTTACTTTAATTTCTTAATTAATTCACTTTATTAAGGTTATACTTTATAGTACTTATTTAAATTAGTTTCTAGTAATTTACATCTTTTTTAATTATCTTTCAAATTGTGAACATTTTTAATTTAAGGGAAATTCTTATTCATAATTAGCCTATAATTATCTGATTTATCTTTATTTGAAAAATTGGCTCTTTACTTATTTCCATTAAATGGATTTTCTTATTATTAAATAAAATTCTTTGATGGTGATAATTAATTACTATTCAAATAATAAACAGAGGGATTTTAGTTATAAAAATGTTAATTATTATCAAATATGTATGGAGTATTTTAGAAATCAGAGGGATCATTTTATTCATTCTTTGAATTTTTATATAATGAAACAGGAGATTATTAAACATCTTCAACTAATTCTTTCAAGTCCATCTCATTTTTTTAATTCATTTTTTATTATTTTGAAAGATCGTAAAGTGTTTTTCTATTTTCATATTTGGGTAAAATGTTAGCCTATTCTTAAAATGATTCATTCGATGAAGAACTTTCAATCAAATTAGAATAGTTATCAGATGAGAATGACTCAGAATCCCATTCTAATTATTTTTTTAAATTTTATATTTTTAATTATTTTTCTTCATTTTTCCTATTCCAATGAAATTTTTAGATTTAAATTTGAATATCCTTTTAAATTTAGTAAGAATTAGACCTTTAATTTTTTCTCTTATAGTTGTTCAATCTTTCTTATTTTTATTTATCACACATCTTTGCCTTTTGAAGTATTTCTGATCTTTCTACATGCACTAGATGACAATCTGTATGAAGGTGAGTAGTGCAATTACAGAAAAGACATCTCGTTTCACTAATACTGTATTCTTCATATATAGCCTATTAATCTCTCATTAAACAGAACATCTCACTATCTTCTTTATTTTTTTAAATAATTTCTAAAAATTTATCTCTTCTTAATTTAACCACTTTAGTAATTTCACTTGATTTGGCACCATAATTATATGATAAGCCAGTAAAGAAATTAACAGAGCCTAAGACCTAACCTTTCTTAACTTAAGAAATAGGTTTAAAATCTTAATTATTAGTAGAGAGAGATTTTAATAATTAGACTGACCCCTATTCAATAAACATAAGACTTATATCATCGTATTAATTTTCTTAAAATAACCATTAATTTGGAGGATAATATTCTTCTTATAATTCTAAGCTAACTTCATCTAGAGTTTATTTACTAAATTTCTTTTCTAAGAAACAAAACTTTTCAAGAAATTATCTTGAATATTCTAACTTTAGCTGCCTATTCAAATGAGGAGATATCTTTTTAAGGACTTATTGATTCTCTTCTAATTCTTTCTTGAGATTATTTCTATAATAGTACTCTAAATCTTAATTTACTTTATTTTAAAGTCTGATAGATATTTTATTAGTCCTCATATAATCATTTATTATATTCAAATCAATTCTTTTATTTTCATCTTGTTAACTTAACTAAGACAATATTGTGCCAGTAGTGTTAAGCATATAACCAAATATAATAGCAGTAAAGAGCATTGCTATTGTTATAAAAATGAGTTAAATTATTGAGTTGCCTTCATTAGATCCCGCAGTCATAAGAGTTAATGCCCAATACATAGATTCTAAATACAGTTTCCACCAAACACCATCAGCTCCAAAACTACTATCATACCATGTCGTTTCTTCATTTAATAATTTCAATTCAACTTATCCTACGATATACCACAAGGAGGCTATTAGATGGCCAAAAAGAAAAATTTTAACTATTAAATTGAATAATTGAACAACATAATAATTCTTTACAGTCATACATAAATATCTCTGCATTTCATGAAGATCTATCAGGAAATTTTTTAGCTTAATAAATGTTATTAATTTCATGATAAAATGAATATACTCCGAACTAGGGTCTATTATTGTAGTAATTATTGGAATAAAATCAAAAGCTGCCCTTTTTCTTAAATACAAAATTGCTATAAATTTTCTCTTATTTATCAATTTATTCTTTTTATACATCTGTGTGTTTAAGTCAACTAGAATTTCAAGTATCCATATTATTATTATTATTCTCTCAATTTAAGGCTCTTACTCACTAGGTAATTAATAAACTAGCATAATTGAGAGAAGCAGTAAGATAATAAAGTTTAAAATTGTAAAAGAAAATAATAAGAAAATATTTAAAAAGCTACTAATGGGAATCATATATTAATCTTCAGTTTAATGCTATAATTCTAAAATTTCTTCATCTGTAACCCTGATAAATCTCTTTAATGCGCAATTAACCTATTTAGCTGGCTATAATCCTAAATCACATTTATCATTTATAGCTTATCTCACCTTTTTATTGTTTTCTAATAGTAATTTTCTACCTGAAAAAGTAAACATTTTAAAGAAGTAACTCATTTTCACCTTAATAAGGGAGATCAATTAGATATTCGGAAAAGCTATTTTATTAGTTAATAAGCCTATTTATTTATATTAGCTTGTTGATTTGTGTTCTAAGATTTACTATTATTCCTTACTTACTAGTAAACTTTCATTATTTTTATCCTAATTCTCTTTTGAAGTTATTTTTTTCAAAGTTATATCTTACTTTTATATTAAATTCTTCATTTATGTATTTTGTTTCTGCATTCTAACTATATTATTTTCTTCAAACTAGCTTTTCTATTATAAACATACTATTCTTTCTTGAGTTGGCTAATTGTCTTTAGCAGCATGCTCTTAAGGTTTTACTTATTCGGTTTATTACGAACTAGTTAGGGGTAATTTAAAATAATTTAAATTCCCAGCTTCTTAATGTAGATTAGGATTAGATTTGTATCTAATACTAATTTTTTGATTTTTATTTATTTAGTTTTGTTGCTCTGTTTCCATCTTCTAATCGATTTCTTTTTATAAAAAATGGTTTTAGATTTTATTTGAATAAATTACAAATATCTTAATAAAATTTCGTTCAATTTTTTTTATAGAAGAAGTTAATTTTGTATTTTCTTTAATTATATATTTTGTCAAGAACCTAATAACAAAAGCTGTAATAATTAACTTACTTAGATTATTTATCACCTAATTACATATTAAAGTACATTAATTTATAAAATTTTACTATGAATTATGGTAAGAATTTATACGTATTTGAAATTAGATAATGTAAAGTGTGATTGTACATTATTAATAAAATCTAATTTCATTTTCAGGTAAAGTTTTATTATGTATAGATTAATAAATACGATTTATTTAAAAAGCTTATTAGTTCTTCTATATACTAATCATCATCTTATTAAATTTACTATTAACTTTCATTAAATCTTACAATTTAACTTTATTCTTAGAATTAACTTTAATTCAAACTTTTATTCTTAACTTTCTATTTCTTATTACTTTAAATACTTTACTAGCTTTACAATACTAAATAACTTTTTACTATTATTAAATCATATTTAGTAATTACTTACTATAATTGCTTAAAGTTACACTTGTAATTTGATACTTTTCTATTTTTCTAATATAGCCTTTAATATGTTTTATTTCTATTCAAGAGTTAAATGCAGAGTAAATTATAATAAGAAGATAAAAATAAATAGCTTTAAATTATTCATTATTAAAGTAAATAATCATATTATAGATATAATTTAAATTATTCAATATTATCTTTAAATCTATAGTTTTCAAAATCTTTTAAATCATAACTATAATGAAAATACTTTACAAATTTATAATAATTTACATTTATTGGTAATAAATTTTATGTTAATTTAAACATTCAAATAAGCTCTACTTACTTACAAAATAAATGCAAAAATAAACTAAATAAATTAATAAAATAATTTTACTCACAATTACTTTTCATCCACTAAACTTTAATTTTAATTACAATAGAAACAATATCTTTAATTAATTAATTATTTATCTTTTAATTCTAATAGAAATATTGAATTAATTTAACTTAAATATATATAGATGTATTTATCTATCTGCTTTATTTTTATTTATTTACATAATTACTATGTTTTTTATAAATGGGTATATTTTAATTTACCTTTCAACGTATTACATTTAAATAAACAAATTTATTCTTATTAATGCAAGAAATATAATTATGACTTGAAATACAATTTAACATATAACAACCTTTTCGAATATAACTTAGAATTTATGAGTTTCTTTTTCTTAGCAATGATTATCATAATAATAATCTATCATATTTACATAGTTTATATTATTTTCCTTATTTTCTAATAAATTTTAATGATAGATTGTAACGTAAATTGTATTATCTTAATTAACAAAATATATTCCACCAATAATTTTATATTAATTGATTTAATCTGATATTCTTAATATAAAAAATATATAAATAAATAATTTTTCTTTAATTAATATTATAATGTAAATAATTTTTTTAAAACTATTTAACTATTCTATTTAATTATTCTATCATATATTTCTATTTACTATATATTTTAATCATTTGTTTGATAGAATTAGGGTATTAATCATTATTTTTAATATTATAGAGATGCTCTAACTAAAATAATTATCTATAATAAAAAATGTATTTGGTATGATTTAAATTGTTTCTAATTAATGTATAAACTTTAAATTTTAATATTATTATAATTATTATATCTTTATAGCTTATATTGTTTATATTATCACTATTGTTTATACTCTTATAATTATTCTTTATCCTTACTATTCTTTATACTTATAATATTTCTTTTTATACTTTCAATTATTTATACTATTACTAAATTATTCTATTCTTATTGTTTTTGTTTTTATATTCCAACTAATAATAATTTTATTTTAATTCTAGATTAGTATTTAATTATACTTTACATATTATATTTATTTAAGCCTCAAAATTATATTGTTAATAATATTTAAATTTATATATAAATTGGTAAAATTTTATAATTGATAAATTGAATTATTATCTTTATAATTAAAAAAAGCTAAGTATAATCAAATGGATATAAATAATAAATTTAAGATAAAGAAAAATTGTAAAAGATTAACTCTAGTACCATCAAAACTTTAATTTAAGGTACATATTTTAAATAATTATTTTAAAAATATTGCACCATAATTTTTTTAAAATTTAATACACCTTAATTTAAAGATCACCTTAAATTAAAGTTCTGACGGTAAGTATATAATATATAAGAAATAATAAAAGATTATATTTTTATTAACTGTCTCCATATTTTTAGAGTGATTTTATATTTTTTGGAAAAGAGTAGAAATTTGTATGTAACTTACCTTAAAGGCTTAATATGATGTTTAAAATTTTTTTATCTATTATATAGAAATATAAAACATTATAAAAATTATCATAAGGGTAATTCTTTAACTTCATATGTTAAAGTAAAAGAATTAATTTTTATTTCAGTATTAGGTGTGTTGACATAATTACATACAATAAATACTTCTAAATCATGTTTTCCAGCATCTACCACTATATTACTTGGATCTTAAAAGAAATAAACCACATTTTAACTAATTCTCTTTTCGAAATATTGTTATAATTTTTCCTCTATTCTATTATTTAAATATATCTTTATTTACTAATGATTTTTATTTTGATTGTATTTAAAATAAAAAATTTCTAATCATCAACCTACTATTAATTTGTTAAGAGAATTTATTTTCAAGTAAATTTATAAGGAATATTAAGATTAATATAGTGTTGATATCTTTTTCAGCTTATTTTTTATATTTATACTAAATCAATATTATTTATTTCATTAAATTTAATAGTATTTTAGATGTAAAAATAAATATTAATTGTAGATTATATCTTATTTTAAATTTTATTCTTTTAACTAGAAATGAGTTACAATTGTCATAAATGTTTTAGATTAATTATAAGTAGATGGAAGTAGTTCTAAAAGTAGTTAATATTATTTGAGGCATTTATGATTTTAGAAAATATAATTGTATTTGATCCAGTACAATTATTAAATTTATGATTATTGATTATATATGTAGTCCTGAAATTATTTGAGGGGGGAGGGGAAAAACGATGTACCTTTACGAATATTCAAAGAAGATTAAAAGTAAATATCATAATTAAATAGTAATGATAGTTAATATCACTAATCATTTTTTTGTTACTATTAACACAATTTAGATATTACTTTATGGGTTGATTTTGAATTGGTTAGAGTAAGTTAAAATTGTTTAAATTCCCAGCTTCTTAATGTTAATTAGGATTAGAATTGTATCTAATACTAATTTTTTGATTTTTATGTTTTTAGTTTTGTTATCTCCATCTTAAAAGTGATTTTATTTCATAAAAATGGTTTTAGATTTTATTTGAATAAATTACAAATATCTTAATAAAATTTAGTTCAATGTTTTATAGAAGAAATTAATTTTGTATTTTATTTAATGAAATTTTTTGTCAAGAACCTAATAACAATAGCTTTAATAATTAACTCGCTTAGATTATTTATCATCTAATTACATATTAAAGAACTTTAATTTATAAAATTTTGCTATGAGTTATGGAAAGAATTTATACATATCTAAAATTAGATAGTGTAAAGTGTGATTGTACTTTATTAATACAATCTAATTTCAATTTTTTTAAGATAGTAAATTAAATTATTAATTCAAACTTCCTAGATCCACCGCAAAAAATATTAGACTTTTCATTCAAGTATTATTCAAGAAAGCTAAATATTTCTTTTATATTAGTTAAATTTTAAGCTGAAATATATTTTAAACTTTCTAAAGAATAAAAAAATAAAAATAGATCAAATTAAAAATATAAATAAAACTTATTCTAAGATAAATAATTTATAGCATGCATAAATATTCTAACCAATACTCTTATTTTAAATTAATTTTTATTAAAGAATCTATAATTTATAACTTTTCGAAAAGATGAAGGTTATAAATTAAATTAAATTAGTTTTTATCTCTATAAATATACTGCTTGTAAATAATTTTATTAATTTATGAAATTATAAATCACAAATTAAACTCATTTATTGTCATTAAAATTTAAATTAATCATAGCATTTTTAAGTTTTTTCTTTTTTATGAATCTATGATATTTTTAGATTATATTCTTATAATTACCTTAAGGGAAATAATATACCCATTCTTTCATTCTATCAAATTCAAAAATATTTGCAATTTTTCTTTTTTCCTAAGCATCATCTGTTAAAATCTAAGGTATAACTAAAGTTTAGTTTTATGTTGTTAGTTATTTTGTTCCTAAAAACTACAATTTCAGCTTAGATTTTCTATTATCACTTTATTAAGCCTATTGAAGAGGAAGTTGTTTTAATGCTTGTGTATCTAAAGAATTTTAAGCCTTTTATTTGATAAAAGTCTGTTTTCTATCATTCAATATTTACTCTTACCTACTCTATCTCTTTTTCAAGAAATTATTTATTAATGTTTATGATTCTACCTAAAAATAATCTTTATCTCTTTGGTTCATACTATTCTTATTTCTCTAATTTCGTTGAGAAGGAGATTCAACTTCTTGAATGGCCCAATTATTCTTAGTTGATAAGAAATTGTTTGTATTCAATGTATTTCCTTAATAATTATTACGGTTATCTTAATTAGGTGGTATATTTAAATATTCTATGTATTATAAGCTATGTACTGAGTTATTTAATTTAATATTATTCTAATTATTATTTGATAATTAAATTGACTCAAATGATTCTTTTTTCTTTTTGAAATTCTTACCATTTATTTGCTATTGTCTTACTATTTCCTTTAGTGCTTTTCCATTATCAAAATAAATTGAATTCTTAACCTAAATATGAAGGGATTCTTCTTCTTCTGATTCATCATTATTTTCTGAAGAATAGTTAGACCAAAATGACTAAGATTATTCATCGGAAGAAAAAGTTTAAGATCCTAGATCATATTTTTACTTTAAGGTTTATTTATTTTGGAGTTTTTCTTCTCTTCTCAAATTCCACATATATTTTTGTATTTATTTTTAAATGTCATTTTAGATAAAATAAGAATTAGTTGTTAAATTTTTTCTCTTAAACTATAATCTAAATTATGGTTTTCCATCATACATCTTAGCTTTTTAGAGTATTTCTGATCTTTACACATGCACAAGATGGCAATCAGTTGGGAGATGAGTTGAGCTATTACAGAAAAAGCATCTAGATTCACAGATATTATATTCTTCATATATTGACTACCTATCTCTCATCAAACAGTATATTTCACTATCCTTTTAGTTTTTCTAAATTATTTCAAGGAACTTGTCCCTATTAATTTTCACTATTTTTGTAAATTCATTAGATTTTGCTCCTAAATGATAGGATAAACCTGTAAAGAAATTAATCTATCCAATAACCTATCCTTTTTTAACTTATTAAATGCATTTACACTCTTTCTAATCTGTTGAGATGGATTTAACTAATTATACTGAGCCTTAAACAACATACATAAGACTTATGTCTGAATATTAATTTTCTTTAAATAACCATTGATTTGGAGTATAATATTCTTCTTAAAGTTCTAAGCAGATTTCATCAAGTGTTTCTTTACTGAACTTCCTTTCTAGAAAACTGAATTTTTCAAGAAACTATCTACAGTGCTCTAATTTAAGAAGTCTATTCAAATGTGGTGATATCTTCTTCAAAACTTATTGATTCTCTTCTTATTCTTTCTTTAGATTATTCATATAATAGTGTTCTAGATCTTAATTTACTCTACTTTAGAGACTCTTTGAGATCCTATTCGCTCTCATATAATCATTAATTATATTTAGGTCAATTCTCTTATTTTCATCTTACTAATTTAGCTATGAGAGGATTGTTCCAGTAGTATTAAGCATATAACCAAATATAATAGTGGTAAAAAGCATAATGAATGTTGTAAAAAATAATTAAATAAGGGATGTTCCTACATTTGAACCGGTTGTCATTAGAGTCAAAGCCCAATACATCGATTCAAGATATAATTTCCACCAAACACCATCAGCCCCATAACTACTATCATACCACGTAGATTCTTCATGCAATAACTTCAGTTCTAGCTATCCTATTAGATACCACATAGAAGCAATGATATGACCTAATATAAAGAGTTTAACAATTAAGTTAAATAATTGTACAATGTAATAATTCTTAACTGTCATACACAAATACTTTTACATAAGATTAACATCTATAAATACATTTCTTAACTTAGTAAAAGTTATTATTTGCATTACTAAGTGAATGTAAGTAGAAGAAGGAGCAGCTGCAGTAGAAATAATAGGTATGATGTCAAAAACGGCTCTATCTCTTATATATAAATGTATAACAACACTTCGCTTATTTATCAACTAAGTTCCCTTATAGATTTAAGTATTAAGATGAACAAACACCTCAAGTCCCCATACAGCGAGTATGATATTATCTATTAATGGCTCATACTCATTAGGCTGTTAGAAGATAAGTATTATAGAGAGTAGAAGTAAAAAGAGAGAATTAAAAGTAGCAAACATGATTAACAAAGATATATTTAAAAAACTAGAAGGTGCTATCATAAATTTATCATCATTATAATTATATAGATCCTATAAATCATCATCAGTCAAGCTAAAAATACTTTTCAACTTGCCTTTGATGGTTTAAGAATTAAATTTACCCATATCACATTTATCATTAATTGTTTGTCTGACCTTCTTATTTTATTCTAATAACAATCTTCTACCAGAAGAAGTAAACTTTTTAAAGAAATAAATCATTTTTACTTTTATTTGAGCAATTAGTTTTAGATTAATAAAAGTATTCTTCTCTGTTAAAGTATTACTAGATTTTTTTGAAGGCTTAACAGATGTTTAAATATTTTTTATCAGTCTAAACGTTCTTTAAGTTTTGAAAAGTGTTTATTTTTTTCTTGATAGAGTTTATTGATTTGTAATATTGCTTTATTGATTTTCGAGAGGGATTATCTATTAACTATTTTGAATTTCATTTTCTAGGTTGTGCGAAAATCCTAATTAAGGATTTTAAACTAACTTCTCTATATTGTCTTTCTCTAATAATTAGTTTTAATCTATTTATTATACTCCTCTATCCTATGAGGGTAAAATTTCTTAGTTAGAAAGTTCATAAGCATCTGAAAATACATTAACCTATTGATTTCGAGGTGAAGGAGTGAGAATTTCTATATCATTCTTCTTATTGCTTTCTGAATGAAACTTACTTAATCCAACATCAAAAGAATCAAGTATTTTGGATGATTTTTCTTTATATATCATCCTTAATTTCTTAGATTTTGATTGTAATTAACATTCATTTTACATTTTTAATATGTTATTTATAATTATTTTAAGTTAATTAGTCTTCGAAATTAATCAAATTAATTAAAGGTTATAAAGAAAAAGTGTTCAAAAATTGGAATTAATTATTCTTTCGATTTCAAATATATTTTCTTCCTTCAAAAAACTGTATTGCACCTTAAAAAGTAATAGTGAGTTTATAAATACTTATCTATCAATAATCTTTTCTACTTTTTCTCTATAATACTTTTAATATAATTACTTTAATTTTCAAATAAAATTTAGTAAAGCTTAATGTTAAATTTAAATTAAAACCATTCGTGTTCATTATATTTTAAAAATAACTATTAAATGAATAAAAGTTATTCTAATATAATATTTACTCATAAGAATATATACTATTACTCTTTTTAATTAAACATTATAAGAAAATTACAAAATTATTTAGTGTGGTTGATTAAAAATAACTATTCATTTCATCTTTAAATAAAAAATAAAATCTAGTGTAGAGCACAGATAATTTAAACAAAGGATAAGTTAAATTAAATACTGAGTATCCTCATTAATTAGCCCAAAACCAGAATCTTTTTGAGTGACTTTAGGTATTAATTAAGTACACAAATCCCCCTCTTAGATTTTGAGGGTGTGGTAGCTTTAGTTAATGAGAATAAGCAGTATGCTACTTGCAATTATGGATATATTAAATTTTTTAAATTTATGATTTATCTTAAAAAATCATAAGATTTTTTTAATAAAGGGTAATTGAAATGAAATACTATAAAATAAGTATAATTTTCTTAAATTTTATAGATAAAAATAGGCTTAATAAATTATAAAAAGAAATAATAATAAAAAAAACTAAACAAAATGAAAATTAAACATCAATCAATCAATCTCTCACTCACTTTTTGTTTGATGTTACAAATCCATATTTCTATCTTCTTTTATTGTATCTATTGCATTTAGATATTATATTATTTCTATTTGAATAAGGATAATAATATATCCAATCTTTCGCAGCATCAAAATCGGAAATAAATAGTTATTATCTTTTTTTATGATGCTCTTCTTCCATTTAATTTTAATTTGTTTCTATGTAAGTAACTTTTTTTACTTCAGTTGCTCCTACTCCTACTGTAGTATTCTTCTTTTTCTATTCTCTAGAATTAATGATCTTGTCTTTATCAAATCTGATGTGTCTCTCATTAATTGAGCTTTGATGATTCTAATCTGTATATTATGATTACACTCTTCTCATATCTAAAATAGATGGATTCCTTACAACTTTATTTGGATTGTTTTAAATCTAATCAGCAAAACGAATTAAAAAATTATCTTATTTGTTTTGTTTAGATAGTTCAATAGCTTCTTAGGAAACGAAATCTATCTATTAGTATTCCTTCTTTTAATTATTTTTCAATTCCTTTCTTACACTAAAATCGCTTTAGAAATATTCATCATTTTTTATTATATTTTATGCTTTATTTTCTACATTTTCATCTAGTTCAGAATTGAGACTAGATTAAAACATGGACGCAGATGAGACATTAATTGATTAATCTGATTAGAAATTAGAATCTTCTTCTTCTTCATAATCACTATTTAAGTCTTACTTATTTTATTTAAGTTTAATAATCTGTTCTATCTTTTAATTCTTCTTCTCTTCCCATAAATATTTTCTTATTTATTTCTCTATTTCTAATCTAATTAAGTAAGAGTTAGAATTTTAATTCTTTCTATTATATTTTTATCTAATTTAGACAGCTTTTTCTAATGTTTAAGCATTATAGTAATAAAGAGATTTATCTAGGGTTAGAAGATTACATTATGTACTTTAGTGAGATTATTATTTACAAAGATAGCACCTTTGTTGTACCAATTAATATTCTTATTGTATTGAAATCTAATCTTTTAAATAACAAAATTTCTCATAATCTGTCTAGCATTTTTAGATTATTTATATAAATTTTTCTCTGTCTAATTTCAGAACCTTAGAGTATGATTAAGATCTAATACATCCTTCAATAGCTTACCCAGTAATAAAATTAATTTATCCAGCAATATCCCCACCATTATATTTTTATGTAAATTTCCTATACTTGGGATTATCATTGATAGTTTTTGTAACTTCTAATGATCCTTTTACTACATAAATAAGACTAAATCCTTCATTTTAATTTTCAGAAGATACTACTTGATTAGGTGAGTAATAAACTTCTTGTAATTGTAAGCATAATTCCTCTATTGATTCTTTGGAGAATCTTTAAGTAATAAAATTCATTTTTTAAATGGCTTATTTACAGTATTCTAGTTTAAGCAAATTCTACAAATTTGGAGAGATTTTATTTAAAGCCATTTTATTCTCCTCCTACTCTTTTTTAATATTATGTTAATAGAAGTATTCTAAATCTAGATTAACCCTCCCTTACAGACTTTTGGAAATCTTATTTGTCCTCATGTATTCATTAATAATATTTAAATCTATTCTCTTATTTTCGTCTTGTTGGTCTAATTAAGATAATATTATACCTAATTAAATAAGATTAAATAATTTTAATGATTAGCTATCATAAACTTATCAAATTTATCAAAAAGGAGTGTATTAAGAAAACTTATCTATCTTGTAAGTATCACAAAATATGATTAATAAGAAGTTAATAATTTATTTATAAATTTATTGATAAACAATACCTGTAGTATTAAGCATGTATCCAAAAATAATAGTAGTAAATAGCATAATGAAAGAAGTGAAGAATAGTTATGGGATTGAAGTTCCAACATTAGATCCCGTAGTCATCAATGTAAGTGACCAATACATAGATTCTAAATAAAGCTTCCACCAAATCATATCAGCACCAAGACTTAAATGATACCAAGTTGTTTCATAATTGAGTATATGTAATTCAAATTAACCTATTAAATACCAAAGGCAAGCAATAATATGACCGAGCACCAATATTTTGAAAATCAGATTAAATAGCTATATGATATAGTATCTTTTTACAGACATGCATAGTAATCTTTGCATTAAGTTTATATCAATTAATACATTCCTTAGTTTAATAAATGTTATTGTTATCAATGCTTTACGAGTTGAGAAATCTTCTGGCAAGCTGATTATAGCTATGAGTGGGATTAAATCGAAAAAGGCTCTCTTTTTAATGTAATTATAAATTATGATTGTTCTATCACTTATGAGATTAGTATTATCGTAGATCTTAGTATTCATTTATATAATTACTTCTGTTCCCCAAGAAATTATAATCAAAGTAATTATATTTCTTAAGTAATACATATACCCTTCAAAAATAAGAATTATAGATAAGAGAAAAAAGAAAAGGATACTCATAGAAGAGAAGAGGATTAAGAAAGCTAAATTTATATGACCATTTGGAACTATCATAAACAAATCTTCTGAATTAATCCCTGATTTCTTTAATTTTCTTTAGCAAAGGCTAAGTACTTTAATGATGAAAATCATTAATACAGAGAGATTTTCATTAGGAAAATCTCCTTAATCATTAATTATACTTCTAATGTTCGCGTTTTATTATAATTACTTTCTTCTTCCTTACTAGGTAAAATTGTTATAAAAATAAGTAATTTTCTTTTTGATTAAGAAAATTGATTAGAAATTAAGAAAAGGACCAGAATTCGCTTAACTTAAAGTTATTGATTTTTTATATAACTGCTTCTTTGAAGGAAGAGTGTTAAACCTATTAGGAAGATCTTTTGTCTGTAAGAAGATAGACTTCCTATTCATGGTATTCAATGATTTAGATATGGCCTAGTTTGAATTGATAATATTGTTTTCACTTTACATCTCTTTTGAGTTTAGCTCATCAACCTCGATTTTGTTAGCATTGACCAAGCACTTATTTTATATGGAATCAATTGAAGGATTCTGTATTGCAACTAAGCTTTAATGGTCAGGTGATAAACAAATTCCATCCATTTAAGTATTATTATGAATTTTACCAAAAAGATCATCTTAAACCAAGCTCATTTATCAATATTTTCGATGTTTTTTGATAAGTTTAAATACAAATACTTCTTTGATTTTTAACTTTTTACTTTAGATTTCTTTCGTTTTTTTAATTAAAAATGTGCTCTAATTTGAACTGTACTAAATTATTTATAGTAATAAAACAGGTTTATAGACACACAACACTATCTTTTTTTCTTCTTATGAATAAACAAAAAGCTTTAATTTTTATAATAACAGTAAATAATTTATTTTCTTCCATTCGAATTATAAAATTATCAAATTATTAATTTAAATTAAATGGTTATTTATTTTTATAATTATTAGTGATAACAATAGTATAAAATAAATTTTTTGAATAAACTGAATTAATAGATAGATAGATTGATCACAGACAAATTAATTTAGATAAGAATGTAGATAGTTAAATAGATAGATTGTAAAATGAAAAGAAGAATTAAAATTTCTCAGTTAGTTTTAAGTTTGTTTATATTTATTTAGTTATTAATAAGTTAATTTTCTATATATTAACAGAAGTCAGTCAGCGCTGATATTTTCTATCTTGAGCTTTTTCTTTTTGCTTTTTCTCTCCACCCTAATTGAATTTTTACTTTCTTTTTTAGTATTTACTATACCTTGTTAATACTTGTCTTATGTTTCCTTAGGGGAAGTATATTAACCAATTTTTTTATTTTTCAAAGTCAAACATAAAGAAAGGCTTCCTTTTTTCTCTCATTTCATCTTCATAAGCTGGATTTAAACTATTTTGTTTTTAGAATGAGGATAATTTTTTCAGAAGCTTTTATTTATTTTCTATCTCTATTCTTTTAGAGTTTTCTATTTTCTTAGAATTATTCATCTTTTCAGGTGAGCCCAAATTTGATGTTTTGATCTTTTCTATAGTTGTTAGTGTATTGGTTTATTAATAATCTTATTTTTGCATCGAGTTACTCCTAGATCCATTGTATTCTTAAATCTAAGGCATTTTCCCTTTTTACAGAGCATTAGAATCATCAATCAAACAACTATTTTAATTTCTTAAATCTAAAAATTATATACTGTTTCTCTTATGTACATTCTCAATTGTTGAATTAATTATTTTCTTACTTAGATTCTCTGGAATTTAAAAGCTGTGTCTTTTTTTATGTACATCTACTGACAGTATGCTATTTCTTTTATTCATTTAGGCAGAATATTTACTAATAAAATCTAATTATAATTACTATGTAGTTTACTAATTAGGCTCATTCCTATCTTCACAACCATCATTCTTTTTTTTCTTCTTATTTTGATTCAGATTTATTAATTTGCTTGTATAAAAGTACGACTGATTCTTCACTTATTAGGCCTCATCAACTGTTTAATCTAACTCTCCTTCAGAAGATAAATTAGAAGAGATCATTTAGAATGTTGAAATCATAGGAATCGAATCATCTGAATCATCATCATCAGATTCATTTGAAATAAATTGATGTTTTTATTTTCTTTCTAATAATTTGGTTATTTTTTGCTCTTTCCTTGCTTCATGGCAATATTTTTAAACTGTCTTTGATATTTCCTATCTAATCATATAGGAATTGACACCAACTCTTTTTCTAACATACTTTGATCTAGGCTAGGTGTGACTCATGATAAATCTAACTTTCTAAAATAAATTCTATTTCTCTATGTGGACTAGATTACAATGAATGTTTAAATGAGAGTAAGAACCACAAAATACACAGCTACTCTAAAGTATTTAATATTCTTAGTAGAGTTATTGTTAGTCTCTAATGTAGCAAAAGATTTCATAATCTTTCTTCCTCTTCTCCACTATTTCTATGAACTTGTTTCTGCTAATTTTTAGTATCTTTGTGAAATCGACTGATCTTACGCTGTATTAAAATTCTAAACCAGTAAAGAAGTTTACTTATCCAATTATATCTCCTTATTTTAGGGTCTGTAAGGGTTATTTTGATTTTTCATAGCCTTGATATGACTGATATGTTTACACTTATCCTTATACGATCCAAATCAGGCTAAGATCATTTACTTATTTTTCAGCAAAAATAACTTGATTTGGAGAATAAAATTCCTCTTAGAATTCTAAACTCAATTCTTGAATAGTATCTTTGCTAAACTTTTTGTAGATAAAGCCGAATTTCTCCAATGCTTATTTGCAATATTCTAATTTCAGCAAGTTTTATAAATGAGGGGATATCTTACTAATGACTTCATATTTCTAATCATGATCTTTCTTGAGATTGTGAAGGTATTAATATTCTAAATCTAGATTAACTCTTCCCTACAGGCCTTTAGATATTCTATTCTATCGCATGTAATCATTCAAAATATTCAAATCTTTTCTTTTGTTCTCATCAATTTAATCAAGTTATTATAATATTACTCCAGTTGTGTTGAGCATGTAACCAAAGATGATTGTAGTAAAGAGCATAATAAATGAAGTAAACAACATTTAAGGAATTGATGTAGCTATATTCGATCCTGTTGTCATTAAAGTTAAAGACCAATACATAGACTCTAAATATAGTTTCCACCAAACGCCATCAGCTCCTAAGCTGTTATCATACCAGGTTGTTTCATATCCTAACAGGTTCAATTCAATTTTCCCAACTAAATACCAAATACAAGCAACAACATGGCTAATAGCCGTAATTTTGAAAAGCAAATTAAAAAGCTAAATAATGTAATAATTCTTAACAGACATACAAAGCAATTTCTGCATTTAATTGATATCATTCATGACGTTTTTCACTTTGAGAAAGGTTATTCCAAGAAATATTTTTTTCAAAATATTATCGCCCTATGGTTAAATAATTAAAGCTGCTAAGGGGATTAGATCATAAAGTGCTCTTTACTTTATATATTGAGCTAGTATTTTATCTCTATCACTGATGAGATTGGTTTTGTTATAAATTTAAGTATTCACTTAGAAAAATATTTCGAGAGTCCAGGTAGCAACGATGAACAAGACAATACTCTTTTCATAAGTCATGTAACCTTCGTAAACAATAAATATAGAAAGAAAAAAATAAAAGAGAGAATTTAATGAGCAGAACAAAATCAAAGTTAAAAGGTTGAATAAACTATTTGGAACTATCATAAAGCAAGATTTATATTAATATGCTCTCTTTTTAACTTTAAAGCACATCAAAAAGTCTATGACATTTCTAACTAGCTATACAAACTTGTTCTTCTGCTTCTTCTAGATATAATCACCCCTATCATTAATTACTCTTCTGATGTGTAACTAATTTTCATCATTTATTTATTTAGATCTTCCAGATGGCGTAAAATTCTTCATAAAATATATCATCTTCTTATGGATAGAGTTTAATAGTTTAAAGTTGAGAAATTTCTTCTCAGCTTAGCTTTCTCTTAAGGATAAGATTATCTTCATGTTATTTTTCACTTTTTTTATGTGGTTTTTATTGGGTTAAGAAAGAAAGATTGATCTTGAATGTTTAGATGACCTCGGAACAGAACTACCCTACTGAATTATAGTTGGTGAATCTTTATCCGCAGACTCCTGATTTGAATCTTAAAGATCGCTTTTTTCACATTAAGAAGCAATTTTGTCTGTATTTAGGATTAATTTACTTGCTTGAGATACTTAGAGATTCTAAAAGTTTAATGATGGAGAGTATTAGCTTATTTAATCATTATTTGGTACAATTAAACTGCTATTTTCCTCCCTTCTAGTTTCTGAATTTATATATAATTATACTGGTTGATTAAAAGTAACATCATTTAAAGCACAATCTTCAATTATAGGGCCAGGAAATAATTTCTTTTTTTCCTTTTTTTACCTCTCTGTTTGATCTATTTCCATTAGTTCTACTAATAAAATTTTTGTTAATGTTTATAATTATTATCTATTAGATACTTGTTAAATTTTTTCAACTTTTCTCAGAAAAAGTGTTTATTTTTGTTATATGAGAGATGAAGAAATAATTAAATTTTATCATAATTTTACATTCTTGCATAGTCATTTTGCTTAATTACTGCAACTCTCTATTTATAAAAAAACATTCACTATTTATTACAATTTATTCTTTAAGCATGTGAAAATTATACCACCCAATTTCATAACTTAAAATCCATTCTGTGTTTCTTTAAAAATTTTTTTCTTCTGAATTAATTAAATAATATACCTAAAATTTTAATGCAGCCATACCTTTTATTGTTTTGATAAATTATCTATTTTTTTATCACTTATTCATGTTAAAAAAAATCCTTAATCTTAGTTAAAATAGTAATGGAGTTAAAGAATAGAAACATTTAACCAAACAATAAAGCAAGCTATAGAAAAAATTTAATTCAATATAAAAATAAATAATTAAAAAAGTAACTCAAATAATGAAAATTCAATTCAAATTGAATTCAAAAATATCCAAAAACTAAATAGTTTTTAATCTTAAAGTAAAAAAAATCCTTATTTTGGGATTTTGAATGAAATATTAAAGAGAAATCTATTTTACTATAAGTAATACTTCCCAACATTCTACTCCTAAAATCTGAGATAAAAAGTATATAGTTATAGAATTTTGGAAATTAAGTTTTTTAAGTCTTGTTGTAAAAAGACTTTTTATCCTTTGAGTTATTAATGTCATCTTATTTTTATTAATTTAAATATTTGATTTTATTAATTTCTAACCTAAATTTAATTAAATCTAATCATTAAATTAGGTTCTAATATTAGAGATTAAATTTATTATTTCTTAATTAGGGAAGTTAAAAAATTTTATATGTTTTAAATTTTTAAAAAATAATGTATTTTAAGTGGTGTGTATTAAGGTCTTCTTAGTTAAATTAAATTTACCAAATGAATGTTAAATAGTATAATATATAGTTTTATAATTTAATTTGTTTCAAGTTGTTATTAATTATGAAAATATTTTGGTTTGAAAAAGCAGTTATTATTTGCCTAAAGTATAAACAATCATCTTGTGACAATGATATAAAATTTGCTTTAAAGAAAAATATTTGTTAGATTTTTAAATTTCAAAATCTTATATTAATTAGAGTTTAAACTATTATTTTATTCATAATTAATTAAATATATAATTATAAAATATAGATAATTTTTAAAGCTAAAGAATGTATGTGGATGTAAGGCTTTAAAATATTTTTTATACAATTAAAGCTAATTCTTAATGATTTGGAAATTAGAGTTGATAAAGTGCTTAATTAGAAAATTATAGAAAGATCAGTGGTTTTTATTAAATACTTGAAAAATTTAAATATTATGGAATTTGGATAAAGATTTTTATAATTTCTTATTTTTTGAGTGTTATTAATTTACTGAAGGTAAATAAATACAAAAACAATATGGAAAAGAATTTCTTTGAAATAATTAACCTCTTATGATTCTTAATACCTACTACTTTATTTGTTTATTTGTTCTTGTTTTAAGTATTAATTAATTAAAGAAATAAGTACTCAGTAAAAAGATAATTAGTGTTACTTATTATAAAAGGAATGGATAAATTTGATGGACCTCAAGCAAAATTTGAGAAAGTTATATTGAATTTTAGTGAAGATGAATATCACTCAAAATAGATAATTTCAAAACCAAGCAATGGATACAGAGAAGGGGATATTTTAAGTTATGAAGCAATTTTAGATTTGAAACCTAATATACTTAACTAAGAAAAAGAGCATGTATATTCAGCCAATAGATCTACAGAGTTAAATTATTTAGATAGATCTCATGCAAAGTCAATTTTCAATAAAAATCCATTGATTAATGTTGATAGTGAACCTTTAAAATTAGATACTAATAGGCTATAGAATGGTGATGATTTTTTATGTAATTTAATTGAAAATTTAGAGTAAAAGAGCCAAAAAATATTTGAGCCATCTAATCCAAGCAGAATAAAAGAAAACACTGATGTTATTTCAAATAGAAAGACAATCAAAGATTACAAAGATATGATAGCTTAGTAAGGTCACACAAATCACATAGCTAAAAAATTTAATATTAAAAATACTGCAAATCAGCCTTAAATATTCGATTTAAAATTAGTAAATTAGCTAAAGAGAAGAATGCTTTACTTTTTAAAAATCTTCACTGCAGTAGGTAGAAATAAATTCTTACAACAAGAGTAAATTCATTAAATTATTGGAGATAAAAGTGATGTTTTCTAATCAAGAAGCACTAACTTCCTATCTATGCTATTTTGTTTCCTTTATTTTCACCCTTTCAAAGGTTTAGGATAAAAAGTTTAGAATAGTACTCTCCTCCTCAATCCACATCAATCATTAAGCTTCTGGTTGAAATTATTTTTAGCTGTTTTTAATGTTGCTTTTTTTATTTTACTTTCTATCTAAGTCATCTACATTGGCAAATCAGATAATGAAAAGTACATAGATCTCTTTTGTTATGTAGTTTGGTTTTTTGAGATACTCATCCATTTAAATACTTAAATTTATGACTCCATGAATTTAATCAGTGACAGAAAGTAAATTGTCTAAGCTTATTTGAAGAATCGAGCAGCTTTTGACTTGTTACCCTTTCTTCTGCTATTAATTCTTCCTGAAAGGAAAATAGAAAGAACAGTTTGTTAATGTGCTTGCTTTATAAAGTTAAAGAATATTCTTTTTGATATAAATGAAATCTAAAAGAAGCTTTGTATGCTAGTACAAAACTATTATGTTATTTAACTAGTTAATTTGATATTAAAGCTGCTTATTATAGGACATATTATAGCCTGCATGTGGTTTTTAGTAGGGCAAATAGAATTACATATTTTTGAATTTGAAACTACCTGGTATGATGAAGGGTTAGGAGAAGATTATACTTGGTGGAAACTATACTTGGAATCCTTTTATTGGTCATTAACATTACTTACAACGGGTTCTAATATAGCAACTACTCTATTTTAAATGTTCTTCACTACTATTATTATGCTTTTCACTACTATTATATTTGGTTACTTGTTGAATGTAACTGGTCAAATTATTTCTTAATTTGACAAATAAGACGAAAATAAAAGGCTCGATCTAAATATAATTAACGAATACATGAGAAGCAATAAAATATCTAAATAGCTATAAACCAGAGTAAATATTGATCTAGAGTACTATTATATAAATAATATGGATAAAATTCAAGAAGACAAGTCTACAGTGCTCAAAAAGATCTCGCCAAATTTATAAAATCTATTGAAATTCGAGTATTGTTCCTAAGTAATCTAACAAATTGATTTCATTAAGTAAAAATTCAGCGAAGAAACTATCCATGATTTGAGTAGTATTTTATAAGAAGAATTCTATTTACCTAATTAAGTAATTTTTAATTAAAACGAATTCCAATAAGTCAGCTTAATCTATGTTGTGCAAGGCTAAATAGAACTTTCGCAATCAATTCAATATGATCTGTCTTCGAAGATACCAATTAGGCTTGTTAATAAAGGTGAATTGATAGGATAAGTTAATTTTTTCACTGGTTTAAGTTATGACATGAGTGCTAAATCGACTAAATTTACAAAAATAATAAAGATAAACAGAGAAAAATTTTTAGAAGTAATACAAAAGAGGTAAAAAGATCTTGAAGTATTCAGTTAGCTAAGAGATTAAGTTCTTATGTACGAGAATTATGAAATAGTGAAGGAGATGTGTTATTTCTGTAAGAGTACTATTCATATTTCTAAAGACTGTCCAATAATACATTTACCAAAATCATAGATTTACTATAAAAACAAATTCTTTCAAAATATAGACCAATAGAGATACTTTTACACCAGATAAGATTTATATTAAAATACCTTACTGAATCATAAAGATAATAATTTATTTGCCAAAAAATATTTAAAAGATTTAAAGAAAGAATTAAGAGAATCGGAATTTGAAGCTCCAGATATATAATATTTATTGAATAATTTAACTTCAGATGTAGCTTCTTCAGATGATAACTTTGAGTAATCTAACTTATGCCCTTAACTTAGTGAGAATCAAAAATAGGAAGATTAAAAAGAAGAATTTTTTAAGCAATTTACAAAAAAGAGTACTAAAAGATTCAGCCAAGGTATTTCAGAAAATCAAATTGCAAAAACATAAAATATCCCTTCTTAATAACTAGATACAATAGTAATAGAATCTCTATTAAATAATATGGAAGATACTAAACCTCTACCATAAAAGCCAGCCCAACTTATTTAAATCAATAAATAATATATATTTACACATAAAAGTAAATAATCGACTCAATAATTTTAGGAAGAAGAAGCTACTAAAAAATCCAAACCCCTTTCTACTTCTTTTTTCAATAATCTAGATCCTGAGTAAAGATCTGATAGTCCTGTATTTGAAAATTAATATACAAAAGGATCAAATAATTAAAATGCTCACTCTTCTGGAGTAAAATAAACAGAAAAGTAAGAAAGATCTGAGTTTGAAAAACTATAGCCAGATTTAGATTTAAATTCATTAAATAAGGATTTAAAGAGAAAGAAATCAGTTTTATATAGTTTAATTGACCCTTGGGAATATGATAAAATGAAAGACTATACAAGGTACTTTCCTTCAGGGAATTCAAAATTAATCTTAATAAAGTATTCAAAATATTAAAGAAAGAAATAAAAACCGTTAAAGAAATCAAAGAACCAAAAATGATATTAAAAATATGTGAATATTATTGTAGTTTAATTTATTGCATTTGAATAAGTATAAAGTTTGTTACAGTAAATTAAAATTTAATATAATTTGAATTATTAATGTAAAAAATTATTCTAGATTTTCTAATAACATTAGAGGCTATTTAATTTACATCAATAAAATTTATTAATTAAGTAAATTAAGTTTAAAATTATCTTTTTTAAATTATGGGTTACAATAATGAAATTATTATTTAAAATAGTAGAAATAATTGTTAATAATCAAAGGAGAAAGAAATAAGTGATGAAGATTATTATCATGTGTTACGAATGAGTGAATGAATGAAGATTATTATCTATAATAATATGATGAATAAGCAAACATAGTGATGTATGAACAATGTTGGTAATTTATTAATATTTTTATTATAATTGTAATAATAAATGTAATAATTATTTAATCAATTTATTGTTGTATTATTGTGTTGTTGTTGTTGTTGTTAAATTGTTTTTGTAATTGTTGTTGTAATTGTAATTGTTGTTGTTGTTGTAATTGTTATTATAGTTGTTGTTGTTGTTATTAGTAAGTGTGTTATTTTTACTTATTAATTAATCTCATATTTCTATTGAGGTTAAAATACTTTCAATTTTAGAAATCATCCAATTCTTTTACAGGGTTAATTTATTAAGTTTCGTTTTCTAATCTCAACTATTGTTTTTTATAATATTCTATTTTCTTTTATAACATTTATTTCTTTGTATTTTTATCTTCTCTATTTAGGATTATAAAAAATAAAATTTGTTAAAACAAATTTAATCTAAAATATAATCAAAAAATTTACATCATCTATCTAGCTTCCTCAATATTTTACTCAGCTACTAAATCAGGTCTTTCTAAAGCTTTTAAGCCATCCTATAATTTTTTACTAACATCATCAGTTTTTCTCACTCCTTATTTTATTTTCAATGAATTCAAGAACTATTGCATCTACTCTTTGTCCTTTTCTCTCTTTTCCTTAGCTTCTTAGAGTTATTTACTCTTTGGCTAGATGGGAGGTTTTTGACTTCTTAACTTACCCCAATTAATTTCTAAATAAACAAATTATTGTTATTTATTTTTTTATATACTATTTTAATATTTACTTGCGAAGAATTTATGCTCTTTAATTTCCTAAGATCCATTAGCACCCAATCTTTCTTTATAATTTGGGTTAAGTAATTTCTTAATTAAATCATAAGCTTCTGGAGAAATCTTATCTCCATCTTCAATGTCACCTGTTTATTTTAAACATAATAATTATAAAAACTACTTTTCAAAAGAAAATATTTTAATTTTTTATACCAACTTCTGGCCATTCCATTCTCATTTCTCTAATATTGTCAAAGATGTCTTCCACACTATCAGCATTGAAAGGAGGGAGACCAACAAGGAATTCGTACATAATGACACCCATACTCCACCAATCAAGTGATTTATTATTTGTAGATTCACCCTTAATAATTTCTGGAGCAATGTAATCAGGAGTACCAACTATTCTTTTTTATTATTCTTTTTCTTTTTCATTATTAATCATACCTTCTACTTAAATTTCAATTTTAAATTCGTTTTCTTTATTTCCTTCTTCTATATTGATACCAGCGAGATCTCCGGCTTAATCTTATGGATCTTCATCCGTTTTATTAATATGTTTATTCAATTTAGTCTTAAAACCTACTTCAGATAGACCAAAATCAGCTAACTTTAAATGTCCTGTAGCATCAATGAGCATGTTATCAGGTTTTAAATCTCTATGAACAATATCCATAGAATGCAGATATTCAATGGCAAGAACCAATTCAGCTAAATAGATTTCTACAATCCACTAATCAAGTGCTGTGTACAAACTCAAAATCTTATTGAAATCACCACCCATCATGTATTCAAGTACGAAACACAATAAATTTTCATGTACAAAAGAATAAAACTTTTTGAGTTGTTAAATTGAATATTTTAAAATTTTTGAAAAATGTTAAAAAAAAATTGATTACTGCTTTAACAACCCAATCACCAGTAATGACTTCAAATACATTCTTTTCTGATTGTAGAGTTTCCAAATATTTCTTATCAAGCTTAGATGATATTTTATTAAAATAAGATTAATAAGAATTTATTGTTTCAGTTTGAAAATATGATATAAATGATGAATGTTTGGTTTACTTTGCCTGAACAATCTATAACTTTCATAGCAAACAAATCATTTGTGTTTTTCTTCTTCACAAGGTAAACACCTCCATAAGCACCTTTACCAAGCATTTTAAGGAATTCGAAATCTTTGAAGCCAATAGACATTTAATCTTTCTTCTTTTAAGTGTCAAGTTTAACTTATTCTGAATCACTATTAAATCCTTTTTCAGTAATAATGTTGTAATCCGAGAAATCTGGTAAATCAGGATAATAAGTCATGATAGAAGGAGAATTATTGCACTTCTTTGTAGAATTAGTTGCAACCTAATTTTCTTTTTCCTCTTCTTCCTAAACCTCCTCTTCATCTTCTTCTTAAACAACATTTTCAGGAATAAGTTCTTCAATATGATGTGAAGTATTATTAGTTTAAGTCATGCTTCCTAGAATAGAATTGTGGGAATTAGTTTCTTACAAAACAATAGAGTTAGCTTGTTAAGATATTTAATCATCTATTATAGTAATATAGTTTAATAATTTAAATAAATAAATAATAAAAAAAAAGCAATAAAATTACTTAAGTTTTTAGAATCATATCCATTATCTTCGGAATCTTCAGATCCAATTTAGGGTGTAATGAAAGAGAATCTGCTCTTTTAGTTTTCAGGTTTTACTTATAGCTCTTTGTCTTTGATGATTTTCATAAAGGCAGGTTTGTCAGAATCATCAGAATCACTGCTTGATCCAAGGGCACTATCATTTAAAAGAGAAGCAATCATTTAATCCCCTTCACTATCATCGCTATCAGAGCTACTGCTCGAGCTGAAATACTTGATATGTTACTTATTATTAGCTTATTCTCCCTCTTTTGTATCTTCTTCTCCACTATCATCTTAACTATCAATAAGATTCTCAGTATCTTCAAAACGAGCATTATCCAAGTCATTTCTTGCTTTTCTCTTACTTTTTTTAGTTGAAGCTGAATCAGAAGGAGCAGTGACTACATTACTAGAGGGAATAAAATTCTCTTCAGCTAATATATTATCATAATCATTTAAGTTGCAACTGTCTTTATTTTCCGAGGGTGTATCTTCATCTTTTAAGCTCTTAGATTCTTTAAAGAATCTGCTCTTTGGTTAATTGTCATTTTTATCACCATTTCCTTTATCGGTTGGGGATTCTTCTTGAGTAGAGAGATGATCTTGATTGTTATTTTATTCTTTATTTATTTAATTAGGTTATTCTTGACTTCTATTTGTATTATCAGCAGCTGCTTGTTATAACATCAATAATTTTGTTGGAGACACAGTTTGGATCTTGGAAGGTGATTCAATAGCATCTGATTTGGGTATGATTTATTCTAAACTTTATAATTACAATTTAATTTATCTTTGTTTATTAGCATCTTTAGGAGGAGATTGTGTATTCGATTCTTACTTTTCTTGTGTCATTGAAGTAATTAATTAAGAAGAATTTAAGGGAGTACTTGATACAGACATTAGATTGTTAATTATAGTGAGTTAGCTGTCAGAAGGTAAATTAGTTTCACTAACTTTTCCTATAGTGCTCTCACTGAAGTGTACTGAACTATTGCTTTCACTCTCTTCATAAATTACTTATGAATTTTAATCTCCTAGTAAATTCTCTGATGGAATGTCTTCTAATGAAGAATTATTTTTCATAATCTTCAATGCAAGTTAAGCTACTGGGTCATTCTCGTCAATATCAATTTCATTCTTGGGCTCATTATTCTATAGCTAATTTTATTCTTTGTCTTTCTAATCTTATTTTTACTATTAAACCAATTGCTCTTTTGCCTCTTAAATTAGTTATCCAAATGGCTATTTGTTAGGTGAAAGAGGGCTAGAGGAATCCCCTTCACTCTTTCTCTTCAGGTTTTAGAAATTTTTAAATTAATTTAACTTTTCTATAGAGCTAGCTGCTTAATCAAGTTTACGAGGTGGCATTGGTGTTGAACCAAGTACTTTTGCAAAGGCTGATTACCTTCTATCTTCTGGTTTTATTTATCTAATCTCTCTTTTTTGAGTTTAAATATTTGGAGAATCTATATGTTCATTTTCATCCTCCTGTATTACTTCAGCTATTTCGCTTGATTTCTTTTTTAGTGATGAAATTTTAGAATCCTCGTTTTCATCATCTTCTGATTCTTCATCCTCTTCCATAATTCCAGAAGCATTTCTTTTTAATAATCTCTTTCTTGGACTTTACTTTGGTTTAGGAGGAGATGAAGGAGTTTCAAGTTCTTCAGTATCTATAGTAAGAGGACTACTTTTTTTCTCTGTCTCTTGTTTAAGTGATGGTTATTATTCTGGAGGATTTATTGTTTCAGTTTTAGCTGGTGGAGAAGATTACGATGGCTAAGGTTTAGTATCACTTGATGTATTAGAAGCTTGAGCTGGCCTATCTAATGAATTAAAAACTCCATCTTATCTTTGTTGATTTTTTAAACTGAGGTTTTATTTTAATTTAGAATTCATTAATACCATTTTTTTAGGTGCTTCCTATTTTGGAGGAGGGTTTACTGCCTCACCTTGAGAATTTTAACCATCAACTGATTGAACAGGAGCTGAGGCCGTTCTTAAAACATTTTATGGTTGATCATGAGATTGTTATGGATTATTATTGCTTTCGTTTGTTGAAAGATTAGTTGATTAAACAGAATCAATTGAAGCAGTAGCAGCTGACATACTGCCACTAGTAGAAACATCTATTTATTCAGATGAACCAGAATGATTACCTTATAAAAATTATTTTGATTTATTCTTCTCTGCTAACTTTTTATTAGCATTCATAGAAATACCAGTCATCATTCTCTTCTTAGGTTCTTCCTTTTTTTCTTCTGGTTTGGGGGATTAAGTTGATGGGTCTTAAGTCTCTTAACCTTCCTACTTTTCTTCTGAAGCAGCACTTACAGGTTAGGCAGTAGCTGCAGCTCCAAATCCACTCTTAACTTTGCCTAGAGCACTACCACCACTAAATTTAAAATTTTTTTTAACCTAAAACGATCCTGAAATACCTGTTAACATATTCTTGTTCTTATTCTAATTAGTTGAGTTAGCATTATCTGGGTTATTCTATTAACTTGTATCTCTCAAATCTTAATCATATTTTTAAGCTTTCTTAGTAATCTCTATTCTCTCTTATAAATGCTTATCAAATTTAAATATAACTTAATTCATACTCTCATCGTCCTCTGAAGTAAAAGAATCTTTAAGCTAATCAATCATTTATTTAAGTTGAATTTCATCTTTTATTTTGAAAAAAATTGATAATTAAATTATATTCTACACCTACTGTAAAAAGTGTTGTATTATATCAACAATCAATAGATAAATAAATTTACTTCTTATATCGAGTGTCTGTTCATTTGCATTGATTACTTTCTCACCATAGGCAATCAATTCTTTTAAGACATCACTATATTTTTTATACTATTCTAACTTTTTCTCATTCACTTCTGCAAGCTTTTGTCTTGGAAGACTTGTTTGAGATGGGATTTTATCAGCATGAATTTATGTTCCTATACGTCTTCTATCTTTTCTCTCAATTCTTACCGCTGGAGAAATCGAACCTGCTAATCTAGATTGACTTGAAGATGATAGGCTATCTTCTTCAATTTAATTAAGAGTAGAATTAGAATGCTGTATACTATTACTATTGTCTTCTTCTAACTTCAAACCCTCTTAGGAGTGAGAAGAAAGCATCGGTCTTAATTTTCTTTTATCTAAAGTAACTACTCCAGTCTTATTGCTATTAACTGGAGATTAGTCTTCACATAATTTTTCAAATCCATTATCCTCTCTAAAAGCACTCTTTTATTGTCTATTCTATTTTACACTTTTTAAATTTAAATCAAGTTATATATTAGGTTATCTTCATGAAAAATTAAATTACAGCATTAAATTCATCTCTTTACGATATTAGTTTCTTAATTTAACAGATTCATTAATTAAATGCACAAGTTCTTGGTCCATACCTAAAATTTTCTTTTTGGTTTAGGAATTTTTCAAACAAATTTCTGAATGAGGCTTGGCTTCAGAAACATCAATTTTTGAATCACATAATCTACATTTGAGAATTTATTTTTCTTTATCTAACTAATTCAACTGAGTATTTAATAGACTTGATAATAATAACAATAATAAGTAAATAAAGTTAGTTAGTTTTTATCCTGAACAAATAAAAATGTTTACTGTAGTTAATGTTTGCACCATTTTTTAATTTTCCATTTATCTAATTACAGAATATGACTATTTATACTTTCATTCTCTATTTCAATAGGGTGGACATCAAAACCAAAATTAGATATCAATTTTGCATGATCTTTAAAAATTAATTGCTATTCCTAATTAGCAGCTTAGAATCTCACTTTAGCGAATTGCAAATAATGTACGGCAGGAAACAGACTATATTTAAATAACTTAATTTCTCTCCCAATCAACCTATTTTAACCATAACAAAATTATTACAAAAATCACTTAAAGCTATTTTAAATTTTTTAATTAAAAACAATCCTCTCTTATTTAAAAAACCTAAAATTATCTTTTTCTCTTTTATTATTTTCCAAAATTTAAAATAAAGCTAATTATAATTTATTTCAATTAGAATAATGAAATCAATCATTCATTACTTTGTATATGATGCTTCATCTGTTATCAATATTTTAACTACTTTCTTCTTTGAAGGAGCAACGAGAAGTTATTTACTTTTGGTTGCTTAATGAGTATTTCCTAATAATTTTTAATTGATTCTTATATAAAATATAGCTATTAATTAATTTCTATTTTTACCTTCATCTTTTTTATCTGTCGTTGTCCCTTCTTTCTTTTTCAAGTTCTTTTCTTGTGTAAGAAGAATTTCAAGTAATTTTATAAGGCTTTCGTAGAGATGATTATTTTCAAAAACTGATAAATATAGGTCAATATCGCTGGTTATGTAGATTTTATAAAATAAAATGAGCATCTCTTGTAGTTTTTCTTTCTATAGAATAGTTTTATTAGAAGAAGAAAAAGAATATTTAATTTATTAGTTAAGTAAACAAATTCTTAGATTGACAAATATTCGTTTATACTTAGTAAGTTATCAATTTTATTTGGTAAAAATAAAAATATAAAACTGATTGAATGAGTTGTTTGTCTGAATGAATGAATGTGTGAGTAATTAGAAAGACAACGATGTTTAATTAAAAAATTTTTAGACACTAAAAAGTTATTTGACTTTGACAACTAACTGTATGAAAGAGTATTTGTAAATGGAAAGGCAAAAGGTGAAGAAAGTACATAATAATCAACACCACATGATTCATAAAGATGCTTCACAGTTGGGAGAACGCACATAATTCTTTTCTTGGTCTATTAATTTTAATTTTTAAGGACATGATGAATATAGCTATTTAATTTAAATAGTTAAGATTGTAATATAATATTAATATTTCCGGTCTTTCAATCAGTCAATTAATTTATCAATAATAATTTTTGATAGATGAAAAGAAATTTGTTAGAAATATTGAGATGAAGCTCAAACATAGACATGGCAGTTGTAGCTTTAGGCTCTTATTTTTATATTACTTGTATTCCGCGTGTTATTTAAGCGAATTGGGTATAGATTTTTGCATAAATTATTTTGTAAACGAATATATTTACTTCGTTGTGAGCTATGCATGGATTCCAAAATATCTATATGTGCTCTTCAGTAAAAACCTTCATAAACTTATTCTGTCCTTTTAAAAAGTGCGAAGTATTGCTGTGACTGGGCAGATATGTCTCTATAAACTTAATGATATTCGATATATATCCTTCGGAGTTTGTTGTCTCTTAAGACATATACTCACTTTCTATTTTTAAAATCGCTTATTGCAGTAAATTCACTTTTTCATCACTAATTATATCTGTTTTCAGTAACTACTTGATGGATGGTTCTCCTAAGAGTTGTTTTGATTTATCACCTCTTTGCCAAACTAATTCCTATATTAAAATACGTAAAGGGTTCATTCATTGTTAATTCATTCTATTGTCTGTGATTTTAATTGCATTTTCCTCAATAAAAGCGTAAGGAGAAGTGAATATAGTGTGCAAGTTTTTATTTGAATCAAATAATTTTCGACAGATTTTGCATCTTGCAATTGATGAATAATTTCGTTTTTAAATGAAAGAAGAAAGGCATACAATATTAGGAATGGATGACCTCTAGTACTGATAAATGGTACTCTCTAGTTCATACTACTATGTTAATTTCAACTCATCTAAACTGAGAGAAGACCTATTTCTATTGCTACTATTTTGCTAATTGCTCATGTAATAAATCTATGAAATTATCCCCTAGCTTTTATATTCTCTGTGTGTATGTCCTCTTTTTGTTATACTATAGTATATCACAAACGATGTTTGTTTCTTTGTTTGTTCTCCAGATCAATTATAAAAACTACTTTGATTTAATTATCTTTTGATTTTATCTATTACTACTCTTTTCTCCCTTTATTTAGTGTTTATTATTAATTATCATCTTAGCTAGCTCTGCCAATTTCTAAGCACTATCCCACCCATTAATCAATTTAATAACTAAAAATTTTTGCGATCAATGAATTGAAGAAACAACATTCATTCATACATACATGCATAAATACAAAAAAGCAAATTAAATAGGCCGCCTCATTAAATGAAATAAATGAGCTATTATATTTTATTTTTTATTTTTATTTAATTTGAATAGGCTTTTATTTCACAAATACCCTAATTATTAATTTTAGGAGATCTATTATTTAATCCCTCGCTTAGTTTAAGATCATTCTTATTTAATCTATTTTTATTCATAGATTAATTAATTAACTCACTGTCTGACTCATGTTGATCATCCAGTAATTGGTCTAATTACAATTATTGAGGTGAGTTTAATTATCAATAATAAATAAATAATAAATCTTGCCATTTTTTTATTTTAAAACAAGATTTATTATTAAAATTTACTTACTTTTTATAATTTCTATTTTCATTATAAAAATTAATATTTTGTTCCTAAATTTTAGAGAAAAGTTATGACATTTTAATCTCTTTAAAGTTCAATCTTAGTTTTTCAAATAATCAGTTAGGATTTTCCAAAAATGTTTGAATAATAAGTATTTATGATTTTTGCCAATTCAAGATAAATAAATATTTTATAATAAACTTAACCTTATCTAATTTATTCTATAAAATAATAAAAAGAAATACTTGTTTCAAAACAAATTAAAAATTAAAACTTTTCATTTATCTCTAATAAAATTAGGTACTAGTATTGTAGATATTTTAGAAGATGTTTATTGGTTTCAGTTTTATTTGTATAATAAAAGAATACAATCCAAATAAATAGATAAGCAATTTATTGAAAATCAATGATATTATCTTTAATAAAATACAAATAACTATAGCTGGATTGATATGACGAGTAGAGGTTAACTAGAATTAAATAGAAATATTTTGTTGCTTATTATTTATCTTATTGGTTAGTTAAAAAGAATGTAGAAAATTTTTTGGAATTTAAAAAAAAGAAATTAATTAAAGGGATTAAAGAGCTAGTACTCAATAAAAATAATTTATATAAAATACGACTTTTTAAATATAGAAAATAAAATTCATTAGTGTTATAAATTGGGCTATTAATTATTTAATTAAGTAGATATATAGAAGGTGAGTATGTGAATGAGTGAGCAAAAGTTTTGTAATTTTATTACTCCTTGTTTATTAGTTTATTTGTTATATTATTAATTATTAGAATAGATAGATAGATATTTAGTCACTTACTTGGTTGGTTAGTTGTTATTTTTATAAGTTGAAAGTATATACAAGAGAGAAAAGAGATAAGATGAGAATATTTTCATAATTTTATTTTTGATTAAATTTATTTTATTATTAAAATTGGAATAGACTTAGATTTATCATTTTAAAGTATATGAGGATGTTTTAGGTTAAGATTGTTGTTATTAATGTTAATAAATTACACTTTTATTATTTCCTAGTTAATCATTAGCCTCATAAAAGCTGTTATTTTGGGTAGGAGGGGCAGGATTTAAAAGTTTTTAGAAATCACTATATTAAATCTTGATTTTCTCTTCTTCTTCTTCTTCCTCCATTTAGTTAAGTTAAATTATATTGGTAGTTACTGATAGTATTTCTTATTTTATAAGCTTGATATATTCTTGAGAGACAGTGATACCTTCTCTCTTAAAACAATTCTCTAAATCTTCTTTTGAAATATATCCTTTTTTCTAAGTATCAATATACTAGAATATTTTAGATTATATCTCCTCGTATTAGAGAACATTTCTTTCTATATTTGATTCCAAAAACTATGAATATTCAATGTATTCATCCATCTTCCTATTTTCACTACATACTTTAGTATGGCAAGCTTATGATATATCGCTTACTATCTTTGATATTTCACTCAAACTATCATTATAGCCTAAATTTATCATTTATTTTTATAGTGTCACTGCGTTTATTATACCCTCATTGTTGCTATCAATTGCTCTAATATTAATATTTAAAAATTAATGTTTATCATAAATCTATATTAATTCTAATACTTTACCTAAATACACTTGTTAGGTCTTTTATGAATGTTGATTGTGAAAATAATTTATGATATAAGTGAATAATTAATCTTTAAAAGGGACTAAGTTTTTTGGTATATGTTTTAAGGTTATTTATGTGCTTTAATTAGACTATTCTTCCTTAATCAAACTGATGGGTATTTTGCATTTTAAACCAAGAATGTTTAAGAGCAGAAGCCATGTCTATTCTCTTCTTCGGATCAACACAAACCATTTTAGATATTAACTCTTTAGCTTATTTGGATAGTTTAATTTCATCTTTGAATTAATAATTCCCTTTTCTAATTTTATCAAATATCTCATTGTCACTTTTTCCTGTAAAGGGGAATTCCCCATAAAGTATGCAATATAATATAACCCCAAGACTCCAAATATCACAACGATGATCATAATTTTAAGTTAATACCTCGGGAGCTATGTATTGAACAGTTCCAACAATTGTTTGGATATTGTTTGATTTAGAGGATATACTCGATGATGGAGTATTAAGGGAATTACGAGATATTTCTTATCTATAATTCTCATTTATTTGATATTTCATCAGATCTAACTAGTGATTGTATTGCTTAGATAACCCAAAATCTATCATTTTTATTTCTTATTGGCCATTAGTAAATAAAAAATTTTCCGGCTTTAAATCTCTGTGGACTATCCCCAATTCATGTAAATATTTTACAGCTGAAAACATTTAAGCTATCACTTAACTAGCAAACTTTTCGGAGAATCTTTACTGCTCACGCACCATTTAAAGAAGTTATCCTCCATTACAGTTCTATAATATAATTAGTGGTTTTAGTTAACATAAAAAGCCTGAAAATTGTATTTTTATTATAAATTTGGGGTGATCAAAACTTAAGTAAACAAAAGATAATAAATATTTGAAAGATTTTCTAAGCTGAAATTGGGGAACAGCTAAAGTATTATCTTTGTTTTTTCTAAGGTAAAAAATTTCACTATTTATTTTATAATTAGATCATATTCGTCTGTATGGTGATAACCTGCTTTAATTAAGAAAATTTTTATTTTATTGGAGATTTCGAAGGATATTAAGACTATTCTTAAAAGAGTTAGATAATTCCTACATAAATCAACGAATTTAGAAGAGTGAGTGAGTTATTTAAAAAATTGAAATCCTATATTTAGATTTGGTTTATATATCGAATAATTGTGATTTAATTTTTGATAAAAATACTGTGTTTATTTTTTAAAAGAGAAAATCATTCTCTTATTTTCTAAGAATAAGGATATAAATCAAAATAGAATTGGTTATTTAAGTCTTTAAATCTCATAAATTCTTCTAGTTAAGCAAATTACATTAATGATGAAATCGAATACTTAACCAACTAGCTAGTTTACTATATTCTTTAGTGAATATCAAATAAAGAAAGAATAGCAAGTAATTAACTGTCTAGAATTAGAGAGAATGAAAAGAAAATTCTATTAAAATTCTAAGAATATCAATTACTTTAATAGTATAGACAAAAAAGATTCTCCATTTATAATAGTAAAGTTTATTTTCAGAAAAAAACCGCATATGATATTGAATAAATTTTGATTCTAAAAAAAGTAAGTAGAGTTATTCCAAGTTTTAGTATAATTTGATTTATTTACCTCCATAACAAGATAGAAATGTTTATCGTCTTAAAAGCACTCATAGAGCTTTGCAATATTTGGATGGTCTAATTAACGGAAAATGCTAACCTCTCTGTAGAGCCAATCAAAGGTCTTAGAATCATTACCTGAGTTTTTTGAAATACTTTTGATAGCAAACTTTTTCTAAGGGTTAGCATGTAAGTAGGCTTCTTTAACTGTTCCGAAAGTACCTTTACCTTTTGAATGTAGAGGAAAGAAAAATCAATAAATACTGTATTCTTTAAACATAAAACTTTAAAAATCTAATGGAGGATATTTGTTTATTAATAAGGTATTTCTTTGATAATTTTAGGTTTGGAAAAGTTTTATATTTTACCTAGGACTGTATCAGTAATGTTGTAAACATTTTTTATATTTTCAGTACTTATAAAGCATCCTAAATTATCACTAATCGACGAGTCTATCTTTATCTTTTTATTCTTCCTTACTTCATTTGTATTACCGAAAGAGGGTTTAGAAGCATCGAAGAGAAAATCAAGAGCTTGGTTTTTTTATTTATCAAATCCATTTTCATTTGTCTCTCCATATTTCTAAGTTTTACCAGTGGTCTGAGCATCTTTATCATCTTATCTACTTTAATAATTTTTATTTTTACCTTTTGCTTATTTTCCTTGGGTGCAAGCTTATCCCATTGAAAATAGTAAAACTAAAATGCTTCTTTGTAGTGTGCTTTCACTGGATTGGTTTTATTTTAAGATCGCTGAAAATGATATAGTTTGTTTAAAGAGTTTAAAAGCACTTAGTAGTTTTTTATGCTATTATTATGCTTATTTTTGCTTTTGCAAGAATGAATCTTAATTAATCAAATTAAGGATAGGATTTGTTTGATTGTTTGCTTGATAATAACTTTTCAATATCTGATTTTTCTCTGAATTATTATTTGTTTTGACGCTATCTCTATGTACTAATTCTTTAATATTTATAATAAATATAAAGAATCTATGATGTTTGTACACTCCTTATAATAAGTCTATTTTCATCTAATAATTATTGAATATTAGAATTGATATATTCTTCTTTCTTTATCCAATGTATTTATTTAATCATCTTCTCTGCTTCTGATTAATATTTTTTCTTTTTCATCAAGCTTATTTCTTTATTGTCTGTCTGGAGGTTTGTCGTTCACCATAAATTCACTGAAACTTTGTTTTTGGTAAATAATTTATTACTTACTTACTTATTTTTCCTAATTTCTCTACAATATATGTCTAAATAAATAATCATTATAGTATACCCTCTTATTTTTTAAAATTAGTATTCCTTTTTAATTTTCAAAAATGTTATCATAGGTAAACTATTACAATAAACTTCACTCATATTCTTCATATTTTTATTCAACTATTTCTTCTATCAATATTACAATTTAAAAAATACCTCATGAATAAACCAAATATATAATACTGTTATTGAGCCTATTATCACAATATCTATTAGCGTTAAAGAATACTTTTAGTTTAAAATTAGTGATTAATTCCTCAGAAAAAAACACTCTTTTTTTCTTTTTGATTCAAGTTATGGAATTATCTTAAATATTTGGTTATATAAATTGTAAGATATTTAGATGTGATAGTTTTTTTGCTGAATAAATTAAATATTTTAACTACTTAAAAATAATCTGTAACATACATACAAATTATAGAAAAATATTATACAAACGTTAATTATTATGATACAATTCTAATCTACTTTATTTATTGAAAAAATTAATCAATCTCTATTTAGAATTCACTCTATTCAAATGATTTCTGATTAAATATCTTGGGCAAAAATAAATTCTTTCAAATTCTTTAGAGTTGTACAAATACTTTATTAATAATAAGTAAACTTTTGATCTTTGACAGCAGCATCCAATTAACTTTTCTCTTTAACAGTTACCTATTAATAAATTTATATGTAACAAAATTATTCTGGCGATCAAAAAGAAATTAATTAAATAATTTACCCTTCTACTGGTGTTAAATAGATAAGTGTAGCACATAGGGAACACCCTAAATTTAATTAATGAACATTCAAACATTGTGAAAAAAATAAATATAGAATTTTTAAAAAGCTTTAGATTTTTTTAAATCTTTAAGATGGAATAGAAATTTGTATATACATTGAAGCAATAGGTGAATTGCAAAGGAAGAAAACCATATGGCAAAGGGGTGTCATATAGAAATCTCTTGTCTAATCATGGCATAAAACAGCAATAAAAATCAAGCAAATCAAAAAACCTAATTATACAAGTGTCCTAACATTTCTGTGCATGCCACAGCTTTAATAATTATTTAAAGATATTAAGTTATTTTATCATGTTATTTGTAAAAAAAAGAATAAAAACTTCTTTTTTTTGAAAGAAAATTATTAATTAAATTTTTACGTTATTCCATACATCCACAAACAGCAAAAAGTATAAAATGCATATTTTAAGAAAGGTAAATCTTCTAATTTTGATGCAAAATCAGGTGTTTTATTGAATAAATCTATTGAGGCAGCTAAACTAGTACCCATCCAAATTAAACCTATTTTTAAAGAAATTATATTATTAAAATTATATATTTTCTAGTCCATTATTGTTCTAGTAGTATAAGCATTATTCTTTTAACTAATTAATTACAATTTATTTAATAAATCATTACCTACTAATGTCATTGATGTTAAAAAGTATACAAAATACTTATAGTTTCTAGCTCCAACACAATTACCAATAAAGAAGCAATGGCTATTTATTAATAAAAATAGAAATATTAACTTTTATATTTAAAAATCAAATTATCTTTTTTATCATCTCTATTATCTCTATTCAAAAATCTATGCCAAAATGTAAATAATCCTTTGCTATTTAATTAAATTATGAAATAGAATGACTTAAAAAAAGCAATCAATGGTTTATTGCCTTGATACTTAACTGATCATTGGGATTATTTAGCATACATTTTATTTTTTGCTTTATAAAAGATGAACTAGAAATTATTTTTAAATTTTAAAGCTTTTATCATCAAAAATTTATCTGACTGATCTTATAGTATCTTATCTTGCTCTTACAAATCTTTAATTTTGCTTTAATATTTCTCATGAATTTCGAAAACTCTAAAATAATTACTGATCGAATCCTTTGACACAATGATCACACCTAGGACAATGAGAAGCTTTAGGAGGACGAATAATTTTACAAGTTTTACAATATCTTTAAGTGTAAAATTGAATGGGCTTTTCATGCTTGATTTTTTCAATATATGAGCTACCTTAATGTTGATAATCTATATTATATACAGGTTCTACCTACAATATTTAATAAATTTAAAAATGTATATTTCTAAATACAATATTTATTTAAATCATTACTTTGGCAACATTTTTGTTTTATTCGGGTTCAATTAATGTCAATTCTCTTAAATTTTGCTTTTATTCTTCAGGATTTTCGGATTAAGAGCTACTTTCTTTATTAGAATCAGATGATGACTATTACTTTTCTTCATCTTTAAAAGGATCTTCTTCTATATTACCTTTAGGTAGAGCACCTGGTTCAGTAGTAATGCATTTAACAAAACTATAAGCAAACCAAACATTAAAAACTAATGCTAAATAAACTAGGTAATCTAAACTAAAAGTCTCCATCACATACCTGGCTACACACATATTGTAGAATACTATTATAATGTTATTGTTAAGAATTTTTTACCAAACCTATTAGAATTTTTCATTTAATTACTTGTTGATATAAGTAACCATGATCCAACGAATCCTACATTCCATTTATCTCCAGAATTGAATAACCATAATTTCCTATTGTTTAAAAACCACAAAACTTTTTTATTTTCATTCGTTATAATCTATTCTAATCTTATTTACCCAAGTTTTATGATTGGCTTCTTCTCTACTTTACGCTAAAGTTTTCTTCTTGGGAAAGGCTATTTTGTTTCTTTTTTATCATCTTCTACCAAAGTTGTGTCTTTCAACTCATTGCCTAATACTTCGTATTTAGTCTGCATTGCTATTTTGCTATGATCCTTTTTCCAATATCCTTATTTTTATGTTTGGTATATCTTTTTAATAATTTAAATTGATCTTGCAAAATAAAGCTTTCACTTAAACTAAATGTTATCCAATTAAAATAATTGGTTTATATTTCTGGATTCAGAATGATATATAAATTTTATCAATCAAATATCCCTTTATTCGCTATTATTTAAAAGAATATTAATCAGGATTTCTCAACATATAATTAATAGAGTGAGAAGGGAATTTCAGATTATAAGATAAAATCAAATGGATTACCCATACTCACTAACTCAAATACAAAGAGAGATGATATTATTTTTATTTAAACCAACTCATAGGAATTATTAGATTACTTTTTTTTATATAAAGACTGCTAAATTTGATAATAATTAATTTATGAATAAGTACAAAATCTAATTGTTTAACCCTAAAATTGTTAATTATATTTTTATATATTTTTTGATCAGAATTTAAATTTTTTGATTATTGTTCAAAATACTTAAGTACCTGCCTGCCTTATAATTCAATAAATTAACTAAACCAAAATTATTTCCAATTAAATATTCAAAGAAGTGTTTATTTTAACATAGAGATTATTGTATTAAATTGGTAATTTCTAAATAGATAGTTTATTTAAGTTTAATGAAATTTATTTTCTAGATATTTGGACTCTAATAAATGAATAGGATGGGATGGGTAAACATCACTGTTTGTTAAGAAGCATATCATCATTATTATTTTATATGTAGAATTAATTGGGGTGCTAACTTTCATAGTTAGAATGATCATTCATTGATATTTCTTCCTCATATGTTACTCCTACATTCTTTTCTTCTATGATTTTAATGAAACTAATCTTTTTAACTTTTTTAATTCTTTTTTATTTAGGTTACTTTTAAAGACTTATTTTTTAATCAAGTTCTTGTTTTTTCTTTGTATATTGAATCATCTCTTGGTTATATTCCTTTAAGTATTCTGCTTTATCTTCTACGCCTAATTAGTTCCATTTATCAGCTACTATTTATACCTTTCTATTTATTGATAACGAGATTCCTTTCTTTTCTAAAAAACTATATACATCATTTCGAAATCTAAAAAATGGAGGTATAGGTTACAGATCATAATCCTTATTCTTTTCATTCTGTAATTTTATAAATCATTAAATATTACTTCTTTACTATGATTTTATAAATTTACATTTTTTTGGATATTCATTTGTTCCTTATTGTTAAATTATATTTGAATAATTTATTCATTAATTATTATTATCACTTTAGTGGGTTATGAAAGCTGATAGAATATTTAATTTTTATGACTTTAGCCTTTCTAAAACAAGAATTACTATATTCTCTCATTTTTTAATTTTAATAAATATTTTTCAGTTTACTTATATTAGTAAATATCCCATCAATATATATTTGATAAGTACTGGTAAAAATCTTAATAATGAATTAGTTTTCAAATAAAGGTTTCAACATGTAGCAAAAGTAAGTTAGAATGACTCTACTTAAAAAATAATCATCTAAGATCTTATCAGGAAAAATAGGATTTAATATTAATTTAATATCATTTTTTAAGGATTGGTTAAGAATTTAAAAAATAAAATACTCAATTTACTTTATTTATCTTTTAGATATTTTTATGCATTAAACCCTAACTAATAACCAATAATATGTAAATAATAAGGGAGAACTTTGTAATATTAAATACTAAATGCATTCTGTCTACAAAATTATAAATATTTAATTAAATCAAATAACTCTTCAAATTAAATATATTTAGATATTTAGAAAATGAAAAGAAAAGCAAGGTTAGATTATAGTACAAGTTACTTACCATTCGCTTAACTAAGTTAAGGGCATAAAAGGATGCATACAGAGGGTAATGAAGATAATGCTTAAGAATGTGATACTAGATAGATTATATAAGAATAGGAAAAAGAAGTAGAAACGATGGAACAATTAGAAATTAAAAAAAAATAATAAGAAGAAAATGAAAATAAGCCACTTAGAGATAAACCAGCAATTATAGAGAAGGATAATTCTGAAGAAACAGTAGAAGATATAATTAAAAGAAAATTCGAAACAAACCCTATGGCTTTAATAAAATAAGGGAAAGAGAACTAGTATGGCAATTTTAGAAGTTACTATGATCATCGCTATGATAAAAAATGGAGTGATCCTAGATTAAAAGTTTTAGAAAGAGACTGGTTTTTAAATAAAGAAGTTCTTGATATAGGGTGTAATGATGGATCCTTTACTTTGCAAATTGCAATCAAGTATTTCCCTTTTAAAATAGTCGGAATTGATATTGATTTTAATCTTATTAATAAAGCTGTTGGAAATTATATTTTACTTGAAAAATAGTAAGCAAGATGTAAAAATACTTCTTTATCCAATGAAGAAGATTCTTAGTAGAATTAATAGAGTCACTACAAAAAATTAAGAGATAAATTAAGTAGATTGCCTAAAAGTTTTATTATTGATAAAAGTAAATAAAATGAAAAATTAGAAGAAACATATTTGATAGAAAATGCATTAACCATTTTATAAGATGATGAATAGAAAACTTAAATGATAGCTGAACCTCTTTAAGTTTAGGAAACCCTAAATATTAATGAAATTTAATAATCAGATAAGAATTTAGAGACAAATAAATAGGATTTAATTGAAGAAACCTAGTAATTATAATAATAAAATGTCGATTAGATAAATGTAGAAACTGAAAACTAATAAATTAAAAGTAGAGAAAATATAGATGAAAATAATAAAATTTCAAATCAAGATAATATCAAATAAATTGCTAATTAGATTGAGTAACAAGTTGATTGTCACTAATAAGTAGACTAGTAAGTAGGATAATCAATTGATACTCAAGCAATTGAAATTCCTTAAAAACTATAAATAAGGAGAAAATTCCCTCAAAATGCATAATTTAGAATGGAAAATTATGTAGAAAGCACTGAACTTACAGAAAAGTATGATACTATTTGCTGTTTTTCAACAACCAAGTGGATTCATTTAAATTTTGGAGATTAAGGAATTAAAAGATTATTTGATAAGGTCCACAGAAGCTTAAGAATTAATGGATTATTTATTTTAGAACCTTAAGAATGGAGATCATATAAAAAGAAATAAAGCTTCAGTGATGAATTTAAGAAGGTATTAAAATCCATTAAACTTCATCCAGGAGAGTTTAAATAATACTTGCTAGAAAACTATAAATTCATTTTAGAAAAAGAGATAGTTCCTGAATTAAATAGTAATAAAGTTCCCTCATTCTTTAAGAGGGTTGTTTATGTATTTAGAAAAGTGGAATGAATTAATGATTAAAATTAAATTAAATATAAATTAAAATAAATAATAACCAATAAAATTGCTAAAATGCATTAAGTTCTCATTATTTAATAAATTTATAAAAGTGATAGATACTCTAAAATATTTATTTTTATTTATATCTTAAAGAGAGGGATTTAACAAGAAAAGAGTGATATAATGAGGAAGAAAATGATTTATTTTATTTAAATTCGTTAAATTATTATTTTGTATTTTTAAATTTATGTTATAGAGTAGAGCTATATAAATTATATTGTTACCAATAGAAAAAGGAATATTTAAATTATTTTATTTATTCAACGTTTCTTTTAAAAAAATGTTACTTCATTTAGTTTATAACTTTTAGCTCAAATTATTCTTTCATTCTACTTTTTTATTATACCATTTTAGGTATTTTTAAAATTATAAAATAGTAGGGTTTTTAACACCTATTTATAATAATTTTTTAGAAGAAGAATTTTCGAAAATTATAATTATCGTCTATCATAATTGTGTTGTGTGTTTGAGGATTATTAAATAAAAAGGATATTGGATTTATTAGTATTTTAATTAAAGATATTCAAGTACTTCTAGTTCAAAAATATTAAAGTGTAAATAGATAGGTATGAGTGATAAAGAAGATATTCAAACAAGCCAAAAGGAGAAGAAGCAACAATTAGTAAAATAGAACTAAGAAAGAAAGCAAAATTTAGAAAATGCTTCAGATGTTGGTCCTTCAGTGAAAATGTTAAAGAATGGTAGAATTTTTTTAAAAAGAAAAATGAGATTGATAATAAATTGATAAATAAATAGTTGATATAGTTGATGTTTTACTTAAGAATATTCCAAGTGGTGAAATGTATGAGCGTAGTTTAATGCACAGAGAAACAGTTAATATGAGTAATAAATAATATAATCAACCTTGTATAAATATTAAACATAATTCCATCTTTATTTAGTCTTAGGAGCACCTAAAAATGATACAATTATTACAATCAGTGTTGATGGCCACTTAAAGTTTTGGAGAAAGGTTTATTAACTTATAGAGCCTATCAAACACTTCAGATGCCATAAAGGTCCTGTAACTGGTGCTTGCATTTCTTTAAATTAAGACTCACTAATCACAGTTAGTGCTTTTGATCAAACTATGAAAAAATTTGACTTATTAAGTGCTGATTTAAACAATTTATAAAAGTTTGACTTTAGACCTTCCACTTGTACTTTTGCTTAATTATAAGATAAGGAAACTACTTATTTCTGTGTGTAAGCACTTTTAATTGATTTTTATAATATTATTATTTAGTAAGCATATACTAGTTAATGCTATTATTCTCAATATTTTTATTATGGATATTATCGATTCTTTGCAATTTCTAAATTAATTGATTCCATCACCATTTTATTGATCAAAAATAATTTATGAAATGTCCATAAGCAATACAAAATTAAATAATTTATAAAATAATATTTCTTTTTACAAATAGAGGTGATTTTGATACTGGTAAAATATATATTTATGACGAAATAGATGAGGAAAAGAAATTAGTAAAAACCATGGAAATTCATTCTAGTTCAGTAAGATTCTTGTTTTTCAATTAGTAATACGATTGTTGTGTCAGTATTGATAAGGCAGGATTTATAGAAATATGGGATCCAAAGACTTTCGATTTCCCTGAGAATCCTAAATTTAAGTTTTCTTCTAAATTAGAGACTGATTACTTTGAGTTATTGAAGAAGCAAGTTATTCCTCTTGGAGCATGCCTCTCAAATAATGGATAATATATGGCTATTTACTGCAACGATAAATAAATTCGTGTATTCAATTTTAAGACTGGTAAAATTATATGTACAATTGACGAAAGCGACAAACGTATCTAAGAAATTCAAGACAATCCAAATAATGATGATGCAGATTATAAAATGTAAAAGCTAGATAAATTTGATTTTAGTAGACGTATGGCTACTGAGAGAGAAGTTGATAAGATATTTGAGCCTACTAACTTAGAGGCTAATAGTATATCTCTTTAATTCGATGAAAATAATGAAATATTAATATATCCTACATTAGTTGGCATAAAATATTTCTCAATCACTAAGTAAAAAGTTGTTCAAGTTTAAGGAAAGAATGAATCTGATCGTTTCCTTAAATTCTTCTTATATTAAGGTAGACCTATGAAAAATCCCAGTAATACTGGTGGTTCATAAAAATTAGCACAAGATCCTCTTCTTATTTCTGCTGCTTTCAAAAAGAATCGTTTCTATATTTTTTCTAATAGAGAACCTGAAGATCAATCTGATAAAGTCATTTCTAGAGATATTTTCAATGAACGTCCTTCAAAAGAAGAACAATAAATTGCCTAATAAATGCAAAATCAATAATAAGAAAAGAATAGTGCTTCTACTGCTAAAAGTGCCAGAATAGAAACTACTTAAGGTGATATCGAAGTCGAACTCTATGATACACTTGTCCCTAAAACTATTGAAAATTTTGTTACTCATTCTAAAAATGGTTATTACAATAATCTGATTTTCCATAGAGTTATTCCAGGTTTCATGATTTAAACTGGTTGTCCTAAAGGTGATGGTACAGGAGGTAAAAATACAAATTAATTTTTCATTTTTTCCACTGAAATTAAATAAAACTATTCTCAACAATCTCCCCTCTTTGAATTAGAATGTCTTGTCAACTAAATATAAATATTTAACTGATCAGAATAATTATGTTAAATCATCAGGGTCCTCATCAGTATCGATTCACATATTTTATTTGAAATTCAGAGGATGATATCAATAAGAAGGATTAATGTGGTTTTTTCTAAGATTAAAAATCCTTTTCAAACCAATTAGTAAGTTGATTTTAATAAATTAATGAAATTGGTAAGATTAAATTCTTCAAAATTTTAAAAGAATGGATTTAATGAAATTAATTCTTGCTTATTAAGTATTGAGTGATTAGGATTTTGTTTGATTGTTTTTGAATTAGGATTTTAAATTTACAACCTAAATCTAAACAAATAAAATTAAGCATTTTATTTGGAGCTCTTTTTTTATGAAAAGAAAAATATCCTTTCAATTATTAAGGAAGAAATCTTATTAAAATATTTCAATAATTTTTAGGTGAATCAATTTGGGGAGCAGAATTTGAAGATGAGTTCCATCCTAAACTAAAGCATGATAAGCCAGGTACTTTATCAATGGCTAATGCAGGACCAAATACAAATGGGTCTCAATTTTTCATTACATGTGGTGTAACAGAGTGGTTAAATAATAAGGTAAATTCTTTCTTAATTAATTTATTAATTTTTATCTAATTAATTTTTGATTTATAGCATACTGTCTTTGGAAGAGTAACTAAGGGAATGGATATTGTTTAGTAAATTGCTAATGTCAAAAGAGATAAACTAGACAGGCCCTTAAGAGATATTAAAATTACTAACATTATAATTTAATCTTGATAAGTATTCTTAAGTTCTTTATAATAATGTTACAGCTGAATTATTCTATTTATAACTTTATCTTCATATATTGTTTTAATCTATTTATATTTCATAGTTTTTGTTTGCTATTTTGTTAATAATTCTTTTTAATTTACCTTACAATTATACCAGAAATGAAATTAAGATTTTCTATTTTTTTAGAGCCATTCCTTAATTTAACATATCAATTTATTAATTAATAATTGCAGCAAAAATATTAACAATCTAAAGAAATACTCACTCATTCAAACAAAAAATCAGAGATAATTTAGAAATAAAAAAATGGAATAAAAGTCATTCGACTCTCTTTCATATTTATCAGAAATAAAGACTATGTAGTAAGGTAAAAAATCAATTCAATAATATACAATTTACCTTTAATTCTTGAGAAGATTTTAGTAATTTTCAATTCTTTGTTATTTAGGAGCCTATTTTATTAAACACCACAGATATACATGTCCTAAATTGAGATTCATATGGGTTACCGATGATTTAAAACAAATATGTTGGAGTGAGCCGAAAAATTAAAAAACTAAAGTTGGAGGATCAATAGAAGTTAAAGTATTTTTTAAATCCTATAAAATATTCAATAGATTATTAAAATATATTTATAAGAAGTGACATTTATTATTAATAAAGGATATTGTAAGCGTTAAAAGTGGTCTTCAAAAAGGAAAGTCTCTACCAAAAGAAGAATTAAGTAAATATGAATTTTAATAAACTCCAAAGAAGATAGAATAATAAAAAATTTACCAATTAATTTATAGGTAGAAATAATAATATAATCACACTGGTTACGGATAAAAGGACACTTGAAATAGAAGCAAATAGTAGAGTAAATTCACATTTGCATGGATTAAATTATTTTAAGCTATTAAATAAGATCAAAGTTCAATAAAAGAATTAAATTTGAATAAAAAATAGAGTTTTTAGAAGTGCTAAAATTATAATTTAAAGAAAGATATTAAAAAATATTTTAATTTATTTGATTTGCTAACAAACCTATTTATTTTATTAAAAGCCTCTTAAAGATTAGTGGATGAACTACATAGAAATCCTTCTTGTAAAGAATGGGATTGCTGCTATATAAATGGAGTAACCTGTTAGCTGAAAAATAAATCAAAAGATATAATTAATTAATTACATTAGATAAGAGAATCAATAATAAAATCAATTTCTTTCAAATATTAACTAAAAATACCTCTAACAAATTATCATAAAACTCTTTATTTATTTGCATACAAACTATCTGTCTATCTACTTTTCTATACAATTTGTAAAATTATTGATTAATAAGTATTCACCCTAACATCTAACTTGCTCACTCACTCATTTCAACATATATTTACTTTATAACTTTTTCATTATTTATAATAGTTTTTATATATGGAATAAATAATAAAATCTATTTCTTTCTACTTTAATAGATTACATGCATTCTAAAATGTATTATTTAAAACTATTAAAATATTGTATAGTTTTCTTTCACTCAAATACCTCCTTTCAACATTTGATTTATCTATTTTCTAAAAAATATATTAAAATAGCTTAATATTTTAATTTGACAAAGTAAATAAATCTGTTAAGATTGATAGCTTATTTATTGAAATTAATAATTTATATTTTCAGAATATAAAATATCTAGAAGTAAGTAAGTACATGATCAGAAATATTATTAAAATTTATAATTTTTGATAGAAAAAATTAAATAAAAATCAATTCGTTAGTAAGATATATCGTTTTATAATTAGCTGCTTGATTTTAGAAGGTATTTTTTACTAAATTTTAGTATAAAAAAGAAAAATCAACTTATTAATATTAATTTTGAAGTAAAATATTTTTGAAAATGGAGTAGTTTAAAATTAAAATATTTAGATATTTAATCCGAAGAATAGATGATCTAATCATATTTTATCATATTATTATGAGTAAATGCCTGGCTGGCATATTTGAGTTAATTTTTAGGGTAAGTTTTAGTTAAAAAAGAATAAACTTTTGTTAAACCAATAATCTTTCTACCGTCTATATAACTAGATTCATAATCGAGTAGATGAAAAATTTAATTTAAAATATATAAGAAATTCAGCGAAATTTTTAAAATAATACAGGGCCAATGATTAAAATAGTGCAAAAAATGTAAATGAAAAATCATAATAAAAATATGATGATAGAGGAGGAAGAAGAGTAGATTTAGCATTCAAATGGGAGTACTAGTAATTAATTGAATGAAATAAACAATAATAATATTAGCCAAGGATAGGAGTATTACTTAATGAACCCGAATCAGCATAATAGAATAGAAAATATGTCAGGCTAGATTTCTGATCTAAATAATAACTTTCAATACTGTTAATCATATGATATTTAGCAATCTTACTTTTAGAATAATTCTTATTAGCATCATTCCCCAAAAATTTATCAAAATGATAATGGAATGTAAAGCGAGACTCCTTCACAATGTAGAATGCTATAAAAGCAATTGAGCAATAGGAAAAGGTAATTGTTTTTTTATAATATCTTTCATTGAGATGAATAAAAATATAAATGAGACAACTATAAAAGAGAAATGTTAACAGCTTGAAAATTAAAATAGAGGAAAGGCTGAATTAAAATAAATAAAAGAAAATAGTTTTAAATTTATAGCTTTTTTATTAATAAAATATTCTCTTTATAAATCATAGCAGTAAGAAAGGCATTTTAGGTGTTTTTGAGAATGGGAATTAATAAGGGAGTGATTCGAGTAATTTGAAATAATAAAAATTTAAGAGTTTTTGGCATATTAGATTCTCTAAGGATTACTAAGAGATCTTGAAATAGAATTTAAATGATGAAAATTGCCTAGTAAATGTCTGTGAACCTCAGTTCTATAATTCTCATATAAAATTGAGAGTACTTCTTTATCCACAATAAGGCGTTTTCAGTGGCGCTACTATTAGAGTAATTTATATCTATCTATCTATCTATCTATTTACTTATTTATTCAATCAATCTATCATCAGTATAAAATATTTAATAATAACTTATTCATTTACACAGATTTACTTCATTGTCACAAAAGACTATCCTTACAAACCTGTTCTGGCCTTCGCTGAAGAGTACTACTATCACCCCAACATAAATAACAACACCAAATAGATTTATTGGAAAATACTTGATGACAGAGAATGGAAACCAACCTTAACGTAAAATTTTTAGTAAATGATAATTTTTAATCTTAATACTATTATTTACTTTAAATAGATTATACTTCATTATTCTTTAACTCAAATTCGCTTTTTTAGAACCTGATCTTACATTTGTGCCTAATAATATTGAAAATGTATCTTGTGCAGAGTTGTTTTAATGCAATTAATTAGAGTTTCGTAGAAAATTTGAAATATTTTATTAATCAAACGATACAAGTACATTGGAAAAGGATCTTTCTAATAAGATGAATCTTGAAGAAATTATGAGTGAAGGGTCTGAGAAAGATTTTTCAACGTTAAATTAATTGGAGTATCAATTCAATAGAAATACTAATTTAGGGATTTAAAGTAGCCAATTGCCACGTTCAGTGTAGAATTATAATCAATAGAATTTAAGTAAAGAACCTTTTAAAAGTGTTAACAGCATTGATGTAAACAAAAAAATATTTGAAGGATAGTCAATATTTGGAAACAATTTAACATTTAATAATAGCAACAACATTGGCAATAACAATAATATTAATAATAATCTAATGAATAAAAATACCCTGTATAATAATCAAAATAATTTTGAGAACATCACTGTTGAAAATTATAAAGGAGACTTCAATTTCAATTAATAAATCAGTCACATAAAACACTCCCCAAATATAAACTAATATGATAATAACAATAAAAATTTATTTGATATCGAAAATAATAATTTTGAAAATCATTTAACTATAGCTTTTACTAATAATAATACAATGCATAATGAATTAAAAGGTATCTTTTCTAATAATCTCAATAATAACATCATGGAAAACTGCGGTTCTGCTTAATCTGTCTCCTCATCTGCCTCTGTAGAATAAGATTTATAAAGTAATTAGAGAATGGATTAGGAAAATTTTGGGTCTATCTACAATAAGTTGCAAATCATGACTCAGCATCTTTCTCCTAATCAAAATAGTAAACAATACAACAATGAGACTCTCCTAACTCCGACTCTTAAAAAAGACAGAGAATAATCAATTAGAAATCAATTCTAAGTAGACGAGCCTTTCAATGAAGACTGTGAAGAAGTTCTCCTTTCTGGTGATTCTAATAGCTAGTCTAAATATTTATTTATTTAGAACCCTTTCAACTCTTAAAAGGAGTAAAGCTTACTAATTACTAGCCTATTAGATACTACTAGCTGCTAAATGCACCCCAAAAAAAGAAAATACTAAAATTTTTCCTTATAAGAAGATTGTAACATTTTTGACATAGGGAAATAGAGTAAGCTAATGTGATTTTATCTTACAACAACTTATTAGTGAGAAATATAAAAGCACCCATCTAACCTATAAATTTAATGTAATAAAATCTGTTATTTAATCAATAAAAAATATTATTATAATTCTAATATTTATATATAAAACTTATATTTATTTTTCGTTTCAATTATATATACTAACTAACTACCATATCTATATCTACGTAATATGTAATTACTTTTAATCTTTTAAATAATCTGCTTCTCCAATGTTAATTTTTATCAGTTTAATTCGAAAATAGCTAGCAAATGTTAATTTTATTAAAAATCAAAATTAAATGATTAAATAAATCAATATTTAAATTAAAGTTTAATCATATATTAGCAGCACATTAGTACTTGTACATTTGAAGACTCTAACTGATTAATTATGATAATTAAAAAATTTAAAATCTATTATAAAATTAAACAAAATTAAATAAATTAAGAATTAAAGGAGATGGAAACTTATAATAGACATCCAGATTTTTGGATAGGAAGCGATTATGAACCAGTTAGCTTAGAATTCACACGCGTATATGAGAGGAGTATACTCATTGAATCTATAATTTATAATTTTGAAATGTAGAAAGACTGGGATGATTGAATGATTGGACTAAAAAGAGATTGCAATGATATCAAGAATTGTTTATTAAATATAAAAATTAATCAGACTTAAGCAATCTAAAAAAAAAATAATATATAAGAATATTCAATAATAGAAAAATAGGAATATTTAGTAGTATTTGAAATGAACGGTGGAAATAAGAAAGAGAAAGGGACTGCTGTTTATAGAGATATAGAAGAGTAAAAGTTCGAAGAGTTGAGGGATTCAATATAAAGTTTAAAATAGCTTTCATAGGATATTAGCAGCCATTTGGATAGCGAAAAAAAGGAATTGCTCGATAAGATGAGCAGCAATTATGAATTGGGTTAATAAGCTTTGAAGAATGTCTTATCTAAAATAGACGATGTGCTTAATTAGGGAAGTGCTTCTAGAACTACTTGCTATATAATTGGAATAATTGTTGTTTTCTTTTTCTTGATGTACATAATTAAGTGAAACATTCTAATTCGGTGCTATCAATAATTCTAAAAAATAACCATTATAACAAAAATACTAAAGTTTATAAAATGAAAGATATTTTGTTTACATATAAAAGAAAAGTGGTAGAAAACAAAAGATATTTTATAGCAGGATAATAATCATCAATCTATCTATCTATACTAAAAGTTTATTTATATCAATTTATTTATAATATATATATATATCGATTGTATATACATTTTATTTTCATTATTCTTCAAAAATTTAGTTTTTATAATTATCCTAATTAATCTCTTTCTCTTTTATTAAAACTAATATTTTGTCTACTGTATGCTTGTATGTATTTATGTAATGAAATCATCACAGAATAATTAACAAGAGATATCTCATTCTAGCAAGTAATTAATAATTCCTAATGATTATTGTCAATTAAACAATACTGTTTGTTTATCATACTTTATAAATCTTAAAATGACAAGTAATTTGTAATTAATGATATACTAAAAGGGTTACTATAAACAAAATCATTTTTTTATTTCAATTTGATAATGAATGAAAGAGAGATTTATTTATTTTTTCTAAAAATTTTAAATGGCTAGCTGTTTTATGCCTCCACCATTCTTTAGCGAAAGAAAAAACTATCAAAAGAATTATTGATTAGAAAAGTTTTACATTGAATTTTTTGATCAAACCTTTAAAAATTTACTAATAACTAGAATTATATGAATTTTTACATAAATGAATTAATTTTTAATTTAAATATAATGAGCTAAATAACAATTTGTTTTGACATTTACGATTGAAAAGGAATTAAATTGTAAAAAGAATTAAAAGTGTCTCGTAGTTATATGGATTCATCTTTCTTTATTGAATTTCAATTGATATTTATCATTCATAGGTTAAATAGAGATTTACTCAATAAGAATGAAGCTAAAAATGTACTAAAGATCTATTTAATTCCTATTTTTTGATCAAAAAAACTATGATTTAGTTCACACTTAGATTGATTGATGATAAAGTCTAAGCAAAGAATATCCAATAAAAAAATATATTTCTTAAAAAAAATAATAATTGAAAGAAGATATCAAAAATCTATTAAAAATTAAAAATAACCATTAGTAAAATGCAGTAAATTTATTTTCATAAAATACCATGAAATCTTAAGAATCTTTAATAAATCTATAAGATAAAAGAAAAGAATAGGCATCTTAGGAGGTACATTCGATCCACCTACTATTAGCCATTTAGAAATAGCTAAAGAATCACTAAAATAAAATGCAGTTGAAGAAGTTTGGGTAATTTATAAGAATAAAAGAGAATTAAAGTTAAAATTTAAGGAACAAAATTGTAATATAGGTTGTTCCTTGTGGAGTAAGACTTGACAAAATAACATTAACAGATCCTAATCATAGATTCAAGATGGTAGATATTGCTATTAATGAGTTATCAGAATAAAACCCTGAACTTAAAGGAAAAATCCTTTCGTAATATTGCTTTTTATTTAATAGAGCAGTTAGATATTATTGATATTAAAATATAGAAGCGATATTGAAGTTTAAAACAAAGAAACCATTCCTACTTATTTTTTAATGAAACTCTTAGAGCAAAAGTACCCTGAAACAGATTTTTATTTTTTGATGGGTCCTGACTTGATAAAAGGATTAACTACATGGCATGAAGGAGAACGTTTGGTAAAGGAAATCAAATTTGTTATTGCTGGTCAACCTGATGTAAATTGGAGCGAATTTGAAGGATTTTATCCTACTACCTACACGAAAATTACCATATATGAAAATGTTAGATCTACAAATTACAGAAAAGTTATAAAAGAAAGCTACTATAATAATAATAATAGCTTTGCTGAAGATATTGGATTATAAAAAGGTTTACTGTCTCAAAAGATTATCTCTTATATCATTGAGAATAAATTATATGTTCAAACTCCTTGAGGAATTTCTTTAATTATTAGAAATATGTATTAATTAAATAAATGTATAGAAAGTTCTTTTTACAAGTATTTGAGTGAGTATGATAAAAATTAATTAATTAAAATAAATCTTTTAACGAATTTAATTAATAATATAAAGGTTTTTTTGCACTAAAATACTAAATTGTATTTAATTTTTATTTAGCTTTTTACTATTTTGTAAGTTAGTTAGTATGATTGAAAGACATCATCCTATCTACTTCTCAAGAAATAAAAGCAAAATCTATTAATACTAAATAGAAAAACCTACTAACTTAACTTACACATTAAGTATATTTTATGCTTTTGAAATGAGGTTCAAGGAAATATCAATTATAAAATTCAATTTTTCCTTCTAGTAAACCTATCTTCTTTATTTTTAAAGCTAAAATTATATTACTCATTGGATTCATTAACATAATTATTTAATTTTTATTGTTTTTAATTTGTGTAATCTTCATCTCTAATGGGATTTACTCTACTTTATTGATTATAATTATCATATTGATCATTATCTTATATTCTATTTGAGTAATTCTATTACAAGTTTCTAGTTATTTGAGGTGGTTTTTCACTTGTTTTTTTATTTACTAATTAGCTATTGCTATTAAATTGATTTTAAATGTCTAACTTTGATTAATCTCTATAAGGATTTTCATAATCATTCTTTACTTTTGTAAGAGAAGTAGCACCACTGTCAGGTTATTCAAATTATTTAGTTCTATTAAGAGATGAACTAGAAATTTAATTATTTCTAATTTCTTAATTTGAAATTTGTTTTTTGCTATTGGTATTATCTTATTATGGGATAATCTATTGTTTTCTAAATTCCTAATCTTAATCAGAATACCTTTCTAGCCCATTAAATTATTACTCCATACTTTTATTTACCTCTTAAGTTTATGGAACTTAGACAGGAGTTATCTAATTTTAAGAGTTATTCAATTAATTGTATGAATAATTTAATTAATTTTAAGAATAGTTGAGCTAATTTTAACTTGTATTTAATTATGGATTTAAATTATACTATTGAGGATCAAATTCAACAGCATGTGAGTTTTATATCATTTATTTGCGATGACTTTGGATAATATTCTCGATGTTATTTTTAATTTAGTCGTATTAACTAGGTTAATGCTGAGTATATTGATGATCTTCTTACTTCCTTTCAAATTTTATAGAATTGTTTAAAAAGGGAAACATCTCATTCAACTCACTCTCAAATTAATTCAAAAATACATTGACTCCTTTTATTTCCTCTCTAACTTTTGTGATTTAATCCTCCGTTTTGAAAATGAAACCAGATTTACTCAAGTATTCTCCAACTATTGATTCATTAGGAATAACTTCATCCTCTTATTATTTTTTATTCAATTTCTCTTTCTTCTTTTACTTTTTATTCTATTTCTTAGTTTTTTTTACTGGTGGAGGAGATTCCTCTTCACTCTCTTATTCAGATTCTTTATCAGATTTAGTCTCTGATTTTCTAGGACTACTTTATACTGATTTATTATCTTCCTCTTCTTCTTTTTCATTATCAGAACTTTCGCTAGTTTTAGAACTACTTTTTTCTGAGCTAGAAGATCTAGATGATTAGCTTGAGCTTGAAGTTTTATCTTCAGATTCGCTATCGCTTTAATTCTTCTTTTCCTCTTCGCTATCAGATTTATCATGTTCATCTTTTTCACTGCTTTTTCTTGAATCTTAGGATTCAGATCTGGAAGAATTTTAAAAGTTTGCAACGTTTTTAAGTGTTTAAATTTACTATTATTAAGTGATCCTTTAAGGCTATTAAATTCTTTCATAATTTTCATATGATAATCTATTATTATAAGTACTTTAAACTTGCTAAAAATGATTTAGCTAATTGTTTTAAAGAGGCTATTTATACTAATTCTAAATAGGGGGTAAAGTCTATTGACTAGATTAAGATGATCTACTACTACTAATAGGCAGCTAATAACTATTAGATTATTAATTGCTGAACTAATACTATTATTGCATCATCTACTGCTATTAAAATGGTTATGATTGCTGTCTAATTTTATTGTTGTTATTTGACAAGTAATCATAAGAATTGCTATTTCCTGAGTAGTTTTGACGATTCATTATTTTCAAAAATTTAATTTACTGAAATTAATATCAAATTTTAAAATTCTTCTAAATTCATTTGAAGTAAAAACATAGCTTTTAAACATAACCACTCTTAAATATATGATTTGATTACTTACAGCTTGATTGAAATAATTTATAAATTTTGAATAAATTTGTTGATTTTAGAAATATGAAATCTAAATTTAATGGAAAAGCTAGCGTTTAGTTAAAAGGAAAGAGTTAATAATTAACTAATTTGTTATAATAATTAAAGGAAGATTGAACAAATGTAAGAAATTAATTATTTAATATACACAATTAATCAATAAGTGATTTATTTCTTTCTATTAATTAGTCAATAAAGTTAATTTATTGATAGAATGGTTGATTGATTGATTTAGGTAGGTTGGTGACTATATTTTTGAGAGAGGAGATGTTTTTAATTCAAGAGATATTTATAAAAATAATTAATTCTATATAGGTTATTATTGAAATGATTATTAATGAATAGGGAATTTATTTAACATAATCAAGAGAGAAGAGAGAGAGGTAGAGTGTGTGTGTGCCGGTAGGAAGTAAGTAATTATTTTGGTTTCAAAAACCGTAGATACTGCCATTTAAATATATGTTGTTATTTGGTTAGATAGAAAATGAGATTGCTAACATTTGAGTAGTTATTTCTTATAATATAAATTCGTTGAGAATTAAAGAGAAGGGAGAGATTTTGAAACTTATATAAAATTGGGAAAATGCATAGAACTATTCTTTGGCAATTTTTAATTAGCAGATGTCGCTACAGTTTTATCAGGATGGCTTGTTGATTAATGAATCTTACAAGGAAAGAGATTATTAATTGATTTATTTATAACAAATGAAGGAAAGGAAATTAATTTAAGTTAATTTTATAGTAAGAGATGAATAATATAACGGAGAAGCAAGCTATTTAAGAATAAATGAAAATTGAGCTTTAAGGAAGGCAGTTGTTATTAAAGTAAGATAAAGATAGTCATGGATTGACTTGAGATTGGTCAATTTCATCAGCATATAACTTTTTCTCCAAGTACATATCTTTGAAGAAGAGACATGTACCTGGAATGAAGGCTATTAGTAACCAAATAGGATATAATATGATACCAAGCAAAAAGAGAGAGAAAAGGAGTAGATATTTCTTGGCGCCACTATACTATAGCCTATTACCCTTGAAGTAAGCATAAATTATCAGTGGCATAAAAAGACTTACTACAGCTACTATAAATGGGTAGATTGCTAATGCTATCAATGATAAAAATATATAAAGCATTAGTTTCATTACTCCCCATAAAAATATACAAAATTTCTCACAGCATTGAGGTTCTTCAAGACTATATTTCTAACCTATCAATTTTAATAATTATTAAGAAATCGGTTAAAAATTATAATGAAAAAAGAGTGTATTTTATGTTACCTGGACAGCCATAGCATATATTCCAGGGTGCAAAGTGAAATTATCCACATTATCTTCGACAGAGATTACAGAATGGTTTGTTGCAAGTTGAGCACATTATTTTATTTGAATCTTTTTATTAAAATTAATTAAAAGTTAGTTTATGATACACAAAATCTTTAAATACTTACATTAAACTCCATCAATCTGTTTAAATAAATTGAGCTTTGATTTGCAATTAGGGCAGGATTAGTTCCCTGTGTCTTTTTGAATTAGTACATGATTTTCTTCTTTAAATGCTTGATCACATCTTAATCCTGTTATTTAGTTTATAAAATTCAATAAATTTTTTAAAAAATATATGAAATGCAAATCAATTACCTTAATGCCACGGCATGCAGCAATGATAACATACTTCTTATGAGCAATTTTAGCACGTTAACTTAGGGTGGTCTTAATCTCCAAACATATACCCATCACAATCAGGTCTAGTACAATCTATTTTTAAATGAAAAAAACATAAATTATATAATCATATTGAGTCTTAAAAAATAATTTACATCTCACTGTAGGGTTTTCTCTCTTGAATACAATTTTTTTAAATGTTTTGTATTTTTAGAATAATTCTGGGGATATGTAAGGTTTGAAATGGTCAGATTTTATTTTGTATTTGCAATTTTTATGAGGGCAGCGAATTCTCATAATATCATTGCTGTAGATTTTCTTTTCAATGTATTATCTAATGCAATAAAGACAGAATTTATGTCCACATCTGCGATTGAGTTCTAATAATTCTGTTTCGTTTTGGCAGCACGGACATCTATTTGGATGATTAAAGCTGAAGCTTTAGTCTCTTTAAGTTTAGCTAGATGATTGCTTCATCTATGAGGGAATCATTGGAGACATATTATTGCTTTGAGACAGAGGAATTTGCCTATAATCGATTGATTTTCTATCTTTGTTATTGATCATTTGGGATTACATTATACTCCTCTTGTTTGCTTTTTGTTTTTGAGGGGCTATGCTGCTAATTTGATCATTAGACATCGATATTGAGCTATTATCCATCTTACTATTTCCTCTACGGAATTTACTATTTTCTTTTTTAATATATAGATTTTGTTACTCGTTATTAACTTATTGCAGCACTATTAAATTACCTCCACTTCCTACTTTTGTTTTCTAGCCTTCCTGTTCAGCTGCTAATAAGATTTATTATTTTTTATGAGCCAATTCATACATTTCGTGATCAAAGTTCTGTCTTAAATGGTTTTTATTTTTCATTTCCTTTGCTTGGGCTGAGAAGATAGAAGCTTATTATTAGTTTAATGGCACTAACTAGATATTACTAGAACTACTAATTGTACCATTAATTGTATTAACAGGAAGAGTATTATCGCTATAAAGATTTGAGGAATGAGGACGATTAGGGTGAACAACATTATTGTAAGATCCGTTAGACATTGTTTTAAGCGCTTGGTGACTAATATTCTAAATGTTATTTGTAGATGATGTAGTGTTTACAGTCATATTTTTTTCATTATTGGCATTCTTAAAATGATTAGATTTCTTTCCAATATATGTACTAGCATTACCTAAATGAGTAATATTGTGAGTTAGAGAGTGGCTGTTATAGCTACTTACTTATCCTAAAGCAGCAGTTGCTGCAGAAGTATTAACCTGCGTTGTTTATATCATTTCTTTGTATTGAATAATTGAATTTTAATTCTTTGTATCAACATTCTTCTCATCATCATAAGAGTTAATTTCATGAATATAATCTTCTTAGTCACAAGTTGCTTAGTTATCATTTGTTGTTGTTCTGTTATGTGTTGTTGCTACTGCTACTACTGCAGCAGCTGCCGCAGCAGCCTAAGTTACATTATTAGTCATTCGTTGCATTTTTTTTTGTTATATTTCTTATTAAGAAGGATTGGAATTACTTGTGCTTGTAAATAATTAAGAGACAGAGCGAAAAATTTAAGTGGTTCTATTCTTAGCTGCTTGAACAACTGAGATTTCATTATTATCTTTTTTTAGTTTTGTCTTTAATGTTTGATAAGACAATATGCTCTACATTAGTTTCTCAAGAATAACTTCTTTTGAGTGTTAGTATAAATTTATTTTCTCTATTAGTTAATTAGCTAATCTAATATCGATTTACATCTTGCTTATTTTACTCAACACCCATGATTTTTTTATTTGGGGATCCTCTAAATAGGGTTATTAGCTGTACACTCTTTACTTTGTGTTCTTATTATCGTCATTCTAGGTATTGTCAAGCAAAACTGTGGACATGCATATCTTAAGAGAATTGACCTTCTATGTCTCCTCCTTATTCTTTTTAGTAATAGCTTGTTATTTCTATGAAAACTAAACATTATTATTGTTGCTATTATTGTTATTATTAGGAGAATTAGATGTTAAATGATTCGTAATACTAGTAGCATCATCTGATTATTTCTTTTTTCTCATTTACTTTTCTTTTTATTTACTAACTAAATACTATTTTAAATTATCTTATTGATCTTCATAAAACATTTGGTCACTTTTTAATTAAGGCTGGTATTACTATTACTATGGCTGAGATACATAGAGGATACTTTATGTAATGTTTATTTTATCATTTCCATATAATCTAGGAGAGATAGTGAAATTATTGAAGCTATTCATGTTATTCATTATTCCTCTTTAAGGAGTGTTTACGAATTATGACCCTTAGGGTGTAACATCTATTATCGATGAGAAATGCATAAGTTTTACCTTCTATTTAGAATCAATACCTTGATTACTAGGAATACCTTAAGGATACAGGAATGATCCTCTTTTTCCATTATTGTTTGGATCTATATTTTTAATTGATGGAATATTATTTTGATTCTTTGATGTAGAAGAAGAGAATGAATTCTTATGGGGATTATTATTGATATTAGTAGTTGAAGGTAAATCATATTTAGATAATTATGCAGGAGGTGGAGGTTCAGGTACCTGCCTATCAATTATTGAGTTATTTTTTTCTCTAAAATCATTTATTTGATCTAATCCTTTTGTGTGATGTTAGAGAGGAAGATCGCTTTGATTTATTGTATTGACCAATGTACCCTTTTATGCATCTAATGGATTATTATTTTTCTTATAAATTAACATAGAGTTATCAATAGATACTTAAGAAGGATTACCAGAATGTTAAATATTTAAATTCTTAATGTTGAATTTATATTAGTTACAATTATTAAATTAAATTTAATTCTATTATTTAGCAAATATAATATTCCCTACTTAGTTATTCTGAAAGTAAGAGTCGCTATTCATTTCCTATTAAGGATAATTATCTTATTAATTCTAACTTTAAAAATGCTTTGCTTGATGATTATTTCCCACATTCTTCTTCTTTGTTTTAGAATTTATGCTATTTCCACTATGTAGATTAAAATTATTAGCATTATTTTAATTCTATTAAGAGGATGATGGTGTCGATTAAGCGTCCTTAATTTATTCCTATTCACTGTTTTAGTTGCTCTATCTAGAGCTGATCGTATTGGACTTCTTCTTAACTTTAGGTAAGCTGTTAGTTTTATTTTAACTATTACTTATATTCTTTTAATTACTGCTTGTGCTTCTGTAGTTTGCATGAGATTTTGATGCACTCCTTAAATGAAAATTTGTCAAACGAGATTCCTCTCCTTCAATATCATCATAATCATAATGATTTATCCCCTCATCTTCACCAAGACTTGCATTACTCCTTAATTAGTTTTTAGTACTACTATTCCTTCTTAATTTAAAAGGATACTATTAAATTCCCACAATTTTCCTATTATCTGGTGAAACTAATGACCTCATAGGGTCATAATTTGAAGTATTAATCTAGGAAAGTGAGTGAATCTTATCATTTGATGTGTTATTCTTTGTATTTATTTTATTATTCCTACTATTGCTATAGTTGTTCTACTAAGAGTTATTTTAATAATCATTTCTATTATGCTCATCAACTCCACCAAAATCTTAATAATCCTCATCATCTTCGTCTTCTTCTTACTCTTATTCTTCACTATCATCATCTTCTTCTTCTTATTGATCAATATAATTTCCCTAATCTCCATTTTTTTAGGATATTTCATCATCTTCACTTTCCGAGATTTCATAAACACCCATATTTTAATTAGAATCAGGCTAAAATTCTTATCTCTGCTACTAAAAATAAAGATGATGACCATAATTATATTAATAGTTATCATCTTAAGCAGGGTAAAAATTATTTACATTAGCCTGTTCTTCCACTTAATGTTAAAATTCCTCATCTTCATCTTCATCTGAATTATCATAAGAATATTAAACATTTTATTTCTCTACAGATATAAATTATCCTACTTAATTATTTCCTATATTTACCCAATTATTTTTTTAATAATTTTATCCATCAATATTATCATCGTCATAGTATTCATCATCATCATCGTCTTCCTCTTCATCATCTTCTTCATCTTCCTCTTTTACCTCAGTTTTGTTATCTTTATTTTCAAAATAATACTAATAGCTATCCTAGCTCTTAGAGCGCCTGCTATTAGGCTAAAAACTAGAGGCTTGTAGAGTGCTTTTGTAGTATTTTTTTTAATTGAGAGCATTTTTTTAATTTAATTTTTAAGATTTTTATTTAGGAGATTACCCCTCAGAATTAGATGATACATTATTGAGATTAAATTTAGAGTTATTGGCTTGAGTTTTTTTATTAGACATATGAATACCTGTCGCATAAGGTTGCTAACCTGAGGAATTGGATGATACTGAAGACGTAAGCAGATTAACTTCCTTTAGCTATTACTGACTTTCGAAGTAATTAGGAATAATTGATTAAAATTAAGAAAGTTAATTTAACTATTAATGTGATTACTGGAGTGATTCGTGGACAGAATTATTTGATTTATTTGCAGTATTTAAGTAAGCTTATAATTGTTGCTATAACTTTACTTATTGTAAAGGAGGCTAATGCAAAATGATTCTAGGCTAGCGCATTTGTTGTTGATTTTACTATTATTGCTAAAATTTAACAGCTTAATAGTGTACTTTTTGGTTTGAAAAAGGAGTTGTCTTACCAATAAAAGAAGGCATAAATTAGGCGACACTTTCTTAATTTTCATAATTCAGAGCATCTGACTATCTAGATTCCAAAGTTCTTTAATCCTCTTGTATTTTCTCATCCATATATTTGGATCGAGAGGATTTATTCTACTTAGATTTATTCTTCAAAGCTAATTCTATTAGACCTGAACCGCTGCTAGAAGGGGTAAAGGTTTGCATAGCTTATTGTTGCGTGGCTTATTTATTTTTTTTACCCATTTTAGATGATGTTTTTTTTGAAAGCAAGTCTGATTCTAACTGTGAGTTAGATACAAAATTTGGAGTGATAGGACTTCTCTGATTCGATTTATAAGAAATTTAGGGTGATTATTGCTATAAAAATGAGCTACTATTAACACCACTTGACGCACTTCTTTTTCCAACAGTAATTATTGGAGTTGTTGAGGGACTATCTACTGAGATATCTTCTAGTTTTCTATTCTTTGAAGAGATCTTTTTGTTACTCTAAAAATCATTAATAATATTCCCCTTCTACTAAATACGCTCTTTTGAATGAGGCTATGGAGGTAATTAACTAGGAATTGGTAATGTATTCACTTAAGACGGCTGAGACAACAATAAAGGAGTTTATGAAATCTATTTAAATAACTATTACGAAGGAATTTGATCCATAAAAGCCAATTATACTGCAGTATTTTTAGGATTAGTAATTTAGGATAATAATGCAGGTGATGGGAATTATGGAGCGGCAGATGTATTAGTTTGAGGAGTAGCAGAAGTCGATTTCTAGCTTATATTTGGGATATTTGTGTTCAAATACAATGGTGGTAGCTGGACAGATAAATAAGGTGATTGGTTATATTAAGTATAATGCTAATTCTATAATTATTATTAGTTTTATAATTATTATTGCTGCTATTATTACTGCTACTACTGGCTGAGATGACCCTACTGTTGCTATGAAGAAGAACCAGAAATTTGCTATTTTTATTATTGCTATTAAATGCTACCAAAAATATTCTTCCCACTTTTATTAGAAACCACCTAGACATTTGCAATATCCTGCATGCCTTATATATTACCTAAATTAGCTCCTCCTCCACCAGTATTTATATTATTTTACAAATTTATGCCACTAACTACTTGGGAGACTTCTGAAGTAGGATTGTTGTTGTTATTGCTACTGTTGTTGTTTGCATTGTGCGTATTAGCAACAATCCTCTTGTTCCCCTCTTCCTCCTAATCAAAAGAATTGGCTTTGAGTGGAAAAGAAGAAGTACTCGCCTGTATTGTTGAGGGAGGGCCTTGCTACTATGGTTATTGCTGCTTGGTTCCCTTTTATTTTTCTAACATGAGCGAGTGAAGTAGTGAATCTACTGAATCAGTCTATCTAATCTATATAAATATATATTTATATATATCTTCTTGTCCTTTCTGCTGCTTTGTTAGAAACAATCAAACAAACTAGCTAACAAAAAAACAAAGTTTTTCTTCTCCTCGTTTAATTCACTGAGTGAGGTCCTGTTTGTTACTACGATATTTATATTCTTATTTATGCTTTTCTTTAATATATATATTATCTCTTTAAATTCTTGTTTTTCTTTTCATTAATCGTCACATCACTTACTACCTACAAAAGAAACTCATTGCTTGGCAAAGCATAAAATAAACAAAAACATTTACATACATGTATAATACATTCATCCATATATTCAGATTTAATTACATAAAGTGTTTCAGTAATTTACTCGTTTCTTTTTCTTAATTTTTATTCATTTCAGTCCCTACTCTTTTTCCCATACTTTTATTACCTACTCAAACGATCTATGAGTCAATCAATGAAATAATATTTGGTGTATTAATTTATGCATACATTTTATGCTTTCCTGCTTAAAATATCAAAATTGATTGAACTTTATACTCACATAATAAACAAAGATTATTTCTATCTTCTTTTTTGATAAATTTTTAAAAAATCAAATAGTTTGACTTCTTATTTACAAATCAATTATAATGCTTAATTTATTTTAAGAAAAATTATTGCACTCATTAATTCTTTCATCCCTTAGCTCTTTAAATTGCTATTTTCCGTTTTCATGATTTATTTCCACTAACCATTCCACATTTTGAATCTTTTGATTTTTAATTTATCTTACTCTTAACCCCTTCTCTTTTCTATTAATTATTTAAATTTCATAATACATGTACTAGCAATATATTTCTCCATATTACCTTACTCTCGCCTTTATCTAAATTAATATTTAATACTCTTTACATATTTTATTATTCTTTTATTACAAAAAATTTACTTTTACAAACATAATAAATACAATAATTTACATTTATAATAAAATCCTACCCATTAAAAATCTATTATTTAAATGTAAAATTCATTTTAAAAAGCTTTGGTACCTTAAATAAGTCTGCTGTTCTAATAAGAAAAATAATTACTTGGGTATAGATTTTACTGCTGCAGTGCCATGTTCAACTCATAGATTTACCTTTAGTTTAGTTAGGAATTAATTTTAGAACAACAGTCAAATTAAAGATAGGAATTATCATAAAAAAAATAAGTAACCTTAGAGTAAAGATTTATGAAATTATATATAAAATTAAAAATTGCTTTAGGATTTACAAAAATTGAAGTAAATCTATCGCATTAAGGCAGCTTTAATGATTTTATTCTTCAATTGTAAAAAATATTATTCCAAATGTCTTTACCATTTAGCATTTTTCATCTAAATTATGATATACTATTAATTAATTATTTTTATTTTAAAGATTGGTCTCTTTATTGAAAGAGTTAATGCGGCCTTAACTTTCTTTGATAATATTTATTAAAATAAATTGGTTGCTTTCAATTATTTAAAAATAAATTCAAAAAGATAAAATTTATTTCTATGTTTCTTTTCTTTTTTCACTGTGTTGAATTAATAATTATTTTAATAAAACAGTTTCAATTTTATAAAATAAAAATTAAACGATAATAATTATTTGAATTCTTTTTTAAATTAATAAAGATCATCAATTAAAAATAATAATAAGGGGTTCGGAATTTATTAGAAATACATATTTAACTTTTTGAAAGATATTAATCTATTTTCAGTTTTAACAATTTATTAAAACAATAAAAAAATTCTTCAAAATAATTATATGTAACCTTTGCTTAAGTAAGCTTTCTTTCATTAAATATCACATTTTTATATTACTGAATCAATTTTCAAATGAACTTAGAATTTATTTTAATTTATTCAACTTCTTTACATCTTATTTAAAATTTAATTTCTTTAAAAAATACTTACTTTTATAAGCAAGATTCTTAACTCTTTTTTACATTTATTTATTTAATTATGTATTTTAAACACATTTATAGTAGCTTATTAAATAATCTTAAATAAATCTCTGAAGTTTAGAGGGAAGAAAATTAGAGAAGCTTAGGAAAATACTATTTAATAAGTTTGTGAAATCTCCTAATTAGACTAATAGATATTTATTAATATTATTATATTTAAAGAAAGTCACATTTGAATAAATCAAGTAATCTTATTTAGAGATTCCAATAAGTAAATTTTTTATTTTTTTGATATTAATTTGGTTTATTATTTTAAATTGAGGTAATTTAAGGTGAAATTAAATCAGCTTACAACAAGATTAATTAACTTTTTTGTTACAGAAAATATCAAACAAGGAGGATAAAATTAGATTTATAAATATAAAAATCAATTAAAAAATATTCAGTTTCCTTCAAAATTATGATTTTTTTCTACTGTGATTGATTGAATGAGGTATCGCTATCCTATTGTTGGTGTCTGTATGGTCTTTTCTACTTTAAACTCTTTATTATAGAATACTCTAGCGCTCACTATTTTCTCTTAAGAATTTATCACAAACCTCTAATAGTTAAAAGGAAGAAAGCTCAGTTATGAAAAAGGCGTTAAATATTTCAATAGCTTCTCTATGTTCTAAAGATTCAAGCTTCTTGATAAATATCATTTCTAACTTATCAAGAATCTTAAAATCTTCACCATTAAATTATCTTATTAATTCTTTAGCTTTACTATTCGGATTGATATTTCTTTTATTTGAATAAATTAGGCTAATCCACGAGATGACAGCAGCTTTGCTTTCATTTCTCTTAAATTTATAAAACAAAAAGCTATTGCCCATAGAAGTAGATAAATTGCTAATTTGTTCTTCTGATAATTTTGATGATTCTTTCTCAATAAATGAGTAGGTGATTTAATATAACTTCATTAAACTGCTTAAGCAATAAGTTTCACTCAATGAGGAGATTCTATTTTCCTCAATGATGCTATAGTATAAAGTGATTAACTCGTTATATGTGAAGAATGATTTTTCTTCATTTTTATTCAATTGACTTAATATATGGAAGCCTGAAATTAGTTAATTGATATTAATTAATTTTCTGCCCTAATACTATTATATAAGGTTTTAAACTGCTGCTTTTGCAATTTGATTTGATATCGTTACATTAAGCTACTCTTATTCACCAACTTAAAAGTAATAAAATAATGATAGGTGTTGATATGTATATTCGAAATTATTTGTAACTCTGAGAGTATTTGTATTTATTAACTATAGTATTTCTTTGTAGAATTTTTGGTTCGATTCGTTCGATGGGAGTTTATTTAAATAGAAAGATAATTTTTCAGCTAGAATTTCTCTTCTGTGAGAAATTGATTTTAAGAGCTATTTCCTTTCTTCTTTTATTAAATCAAAATAATCTTTATTGAATCCGTTTTATTCACTTGATAGCTTTTCATATGAAGAAACAAGCTAATTTAAATCATTTTCTAAAAATATTAAAACGAATTTAAGAAGAACATCCTAAGAGAGACCTTCCTTTTAGAATTAAATTTACTCCAGCTTTAAGTGAGAGAAAGTAGAAGGCTTAAACTTATTTAAGAATAAGAACATCCAATAAGTTTAATCATTTATTTAATTAAGATATCTGAAAGCATTTTGAGAAACACCAGAGACCAATCTAATTGGATTCCATCTAGCCTTATAATAATATTTCTTAAAAAGAACAGTTAAATTTGTTAAGTTTACTAAGTTGAGCTTAGTAACAACTTCATTTTCTAATAAAAATAAAGTCTTTTCATCAAAATCTTCCAATGAAAAAGCTTTGAGTAAGTTAAGAGAATTCTTCAAATTCAAATGTTCAGGTTTAATTAAACTCATTAGTTTCATTTAGATACTGCTGTGAACTCTAGGATCCTTAATATTAGCTGTGTTGATGTATTGCTTTGAAAACAATAAAGCAGTAAAATCCATTTCATTAATATTTTTTTCAATAAATTCCATCATTATTTAATAATCAAAAGATCTTGACTATTACTCCTAGCATAGTCGAACAAGGAATAATATTTCGCTAAATATCTGCATGCCTTCTTAATTTTATTATCTGTTTACTTGCAAATTATTATTTTATTATTCTTCTATTGTTAATTCTTTATCTTAACCTTGATTTTATGCTCCTTCAATACTGCTGTTCATAAGATTTCCCTAATTATTAAATCAAAAAATAAGTTAAAATATATTGAAATTCTTCTTATTAAAATGAGAAATAAGTATTAATGTATAGCTTGTCAGCTGTGAATAATGCTTATTTAAAATTATAATTAATAATTTTAATAGAGATAATGAAATACTTATCATTACTCTATTACATTGAAATGGAAATTCAAAAAAATTTAATAACTTTAAGGTATTATTTATGTGAGAAATAGTTTATTAAATGTGCATTCTATTTCAAAATAATCTATCAAAAATTAAAGTTTTTATGAATAAATATATTCTATACTTTTAGCAAATAGTTTGTAGAATGAGTATATTACCTTAAGTTTATGTTCTGAATAATCTGCTTTAAGCAAGAAAGCTGTGTACTTTTTAATGATGCTAAAGTGGTTAGGATTTTATTAAAGCTGCTTTCTCAAGGTAGTTTGTGTACGAATGATTTCAAAGATTTCTTTGGGATTAGGATAATTATTATTAATTTGATATTCTATTTGATCAAAAAGATATTATCTTTTTTTCTGTAAAGTAATCTCACTTCTTTCTTCATACAAATACTATTGCAAGAATAGTTTTAAGTTCTTATTGACACTAGATATCTTCTTTATTAATTCGATGTTAAAAGGGAAACAAATCTATTTAGCAGCAGCAATATCACCATCATTTTCTAATTAGTCTTCTTTATCGTCTGCAGTAATCTTTACATTGAAAGAATTAAGCTTTTATTTTTACAAAGCATTAGTTATTTTATATTCTGATAAATCAACTATCTGAGCATGGTATTATTTGAGATATAAGCTATTAAAGGTTAAGTAATTACGTAAAGAAATACAAAGATTAATTGGAAAACCTAATTATTAGGGAGTATTCTTTAGTAAAATATAGCAAATATCTTATAAATGTTAAAATGTTTCTAATTTGCGATTATCTTCTTATATCCAAATAGAATGGTTAGATAGAATAGATTCATAAATGTAAATGAAGGGCCTTAAGTCATTTTTAGGTAAAGCAGTAATTAATTCCTCGATAAAATCAAGTTCTAAATGCTTAATAAATTTAAACTTTGAGACAAATCTGAAGTAGCTGCAAATTTAAAAATGTGATGAATATTTAATGCTATTTTCTAAACCATCTTCATCTTTAATATCAAAATCTAATTTTTTTGAGATTTACTAACCGTTTGAATACGAATTTGATTAAATTTTTTCATCTTATTGGGTAGATATCTTAAAGAGATCGGCATAATTAGTTTTAACATAGGTATTGAGTTAAATGAATTTAGGAATGTCGTAAATGAGAAAAGTATTAACAAGAATGTCCATAAGTTAGTAGAGTAAAACATTACTTTATTTATATGCTTATTAGATGAGAATGTTTTCAATGAATGTCTTAAATAGGACTTTTGTTTCTGGAGTGAGATCTGATTGATACCCTTTGCTAATCACCTGAACACATCTAGCAAATTTCTCTACAGATTCTATGTCTTTGAAAGCTTAAATTTCCTAATCATCTTTACTTTCATCTTATTCAGGGATTTAGAAACAATCTCCGTACAGTTATAGTGAAATCTCTATCAACATATCTTAATATTTTGTATTATTTTTAAGCATTTTAATTTCAGTACAAATTTTAAGTAAATCAAAGAAGCATATCTTCAAATTTAATACATCTAAATTAAGATTAGAGAATATTCTTTCAGTTAGCAATTATGAAATTTACTCTTCTAAAACTTAATCTTATTTATATTAAGAATTGAAAAGGACCTGTGTAGAAATGCTAATCAAATTCACTAATTCATCTATTAACATATTCTGGCCTTTTAAATTTAATAATTATTTTAGACAGCTAATAGAGAAATTAATATCTATATTTCTTGTCTTAGAAATTATATAAATTAAATTATCTACTTGAATGCTTTGAGTTTCTAGTAGAGATTCTCTGATTAAATTGATAATAAATTATTCTGGCTAGATAGTTGTCATTCTCTTTATGAAATTATTAATGGTGATATCATCTTTTGCTTCTCCCATAACTGAATCTTCATAAGATTTCAATAAAAGATACAAAGAATATAAACTAGATTCATCTTCCATCTTTCTTACCAATAAGTTAAAATTACTATTCGCTGAGTTAGAAAATTCTATTTCAGCTAATTTCAAGTAATTAGAATTATTTATTTCATATGTAATATCAGGGTTGTGAAGATCTTAAAGCACTACACCCATATCCATGTTAGACTATTAAACTTTCATTATATTACTTTCATGGTAGTTAACATTTTGATCGTCCAATTGGCTATCTAGAAGTTTCTTAAGTTGACTATTTTTTTAATTTTCTTCTGCAGTAGAATCTAGATTCACTGATAAAACATCATACTTTAAATCATCTACTTTCATTGAATCAACACCCTCCTCTAAATCTATTTCTATTTAGGCATTCGGGTTAAATATTGCTTCAACATTGATACTAGTATTTTTCTTTAAATTAGGTAAGAAGAATTTCAAAAACTTTTTATTTCCTTGAATACATTTACAAAATAACTAATTATTTTAGTCTTTAAGCATATTATTCAACTAATCAAGTAAGTAGGATTATATTTAAGGAGTAAAAAAGAGAGGATTTCTAGTTAAAACAAATATCTTCTAAAGGATATCCTCGTTTTCTTTATTAATTTCAAAAAGGTTCTTAATACTTTCAAAGAGTTAGTTATCAATATTTAATTCTTAATGAATCTTTTGAGCTGAATTCTTATTAACCATATAGAACAATGGATTCTCCAAATACAAAAAGCTTGATTTGACACCCTATTCTCCTGCTGAGGTCTTAGAGCTCAGGTAGGCAATACTTTTCAAATCCTACTCTATTTCTGCTATTATACTTCTTCTCTTTTCAAATACTTTCTTATGTTACTAGCCATATCTCCTAAATTGATTTAGTAAATTCTTATCACTAAAGGATTTCTTTATTATATTGACTAACATTATCCTTGATTTCTATTAAAGATATGTTAAAAAGGTACTTATTTTATTTTATTTAATTAAATGGTTAATGAATAGGAATTATCTCCCCTCTCTTCATATTATATTTAGAGAAGATTTGAAAAGATTGTATATCATTTAATCAATTCATTTTCCTCCTTCTCTACATCACTATTTATTACCACTATATAAATTTTATTATTTAATAATAAGATAAATATTTTTTGTTAATAGAATTAAATTTTCATAAAGTTAAAAATAGTAATAAATCAAGTAGAGAAAAAAGATATTAAAGAATTTTATCTAATAAAATTACCTCATTTTTAAATTAAACATAGTTGATTTGACTTCTTTGACTATTTATAGCATTTTAAATGAAGTTTTTGCTTATAAAATATATAAACTAATAATAGTAAAGAGGTAGCTTTTTTATAATTTGTGAAATAAATTGAAATAAAGATTTAAAGATTACTAATTATTTGATTGATTGATTGGAACCAATTTTCTACAAATGATAATTCTTTTCTATAAAATAATATTGAATTTAATTGAGGATGCTTATAAAATAACATTTTAATAAAATAATTATGAATTAGAATTAATCTGAAAATGATCTAAATTTTTAATTCAAAATTTATTTTAATCTTCTGAATTAAACAAATAATCTAATAAATAGTATTACCACTTATTTAAATTTGTGCCTTGAGAGCAATTTATTTGAAATTTGAGCTAAATTTCCTATGGCTTTTATAGGGTAATTTTCTTGATAGTAAGGTATTAACTTATTTTTAAGAATTTAGGATGTTATTTAATTTTTTGTTTCCTTTAAAGTATAATAGTGTTTGAATTTCTTTAAAGAAATCTATAGGTATTAATGTAAATAGAATATGTATTTTATCTATAAATTAATTTATTTATTTTTTTGATAAATTGAATTAAAGTGAAGATTTATTTTGTTGAGAAGAGTTAGACAATTGGAAGATGTTAATTGTTTAAATAAAGTTAATATAAATATTTATTTTACACTTAAAGATATATTAATATTTATACTGTTAGAATTAAAAATTGTGTTGTATATATTAAGTTAATTCATAATCAGTTTTTCTTTTCTTGAGCGGCGGCGGCAGCTTGTTCTTCCTTAAGCTTTTTAAGACGGTTCATGGTAGTCTTAGCAGTGACAGCGGGAGCAGTGGTAAGTTCCCAAGCACCACCAGCGATGACCTTCTTGCAGGGCTTGCACTTCCAGATACCGACGGCGGATCTCTTGACAGCGACCTATAATATTGAAACAAAAATAATTATTATTTGCATATGAATTCACTTAATTTCATAATATAATAATAATATTCTTTTCATTCGACCATAACTCTATCAATCAATCATATTCTTATCCATAACTTATACTATGTAAATAAGCCAATCATTATTATATTAATGTATGTAATTGCTAATACTTATTTAATTGCTAATCTTTATTTTGCTTATTGGAAATTGTAGGATACCTCTACTAAAATTCATTTATATCCTCCTAAAAGATCCTTCTTACATAAATAGCTAGCATAGAATCCTTATATGTGTAATTACATCGTTTTTAATGGTTACTATTTTTTATTTTTAATTTGCTTCATTTTAACGCAATCCTTATATTGAGACAATATTTCTCATTTTGTTTAGTTTAAGTATTCCATTTAAGATTTATCTTACTCATTCAACTGATTTGTTTAATATCTATGACTATTTGCTTCTATTCCTTGCTAAATTTAAATACTGTTTTTTAGTCTCTAAAATACCTACTAAAAATTTTTCTGCTTTTAATTGTTAATACTTTTCCAAAATTATTGGTCAAGCCTATTTTATTTTTTTCTTTACTGAGCTTTCGTTTGAGGGAGGATTATATTTAATTAGTTAGGTTGAGTCTTTTCAATTGTCAATCAAAACCCATTATAATATCCTACTTAAAAGATCTCACAATTTGTAATAAGCAGAAATATTGAGGATTTAGAAATTCAAATTGATTTTGCTTTTCTTCTAGTTTCAAATCCTTTGAGGAGAGGAAATGAAAAGATACAGAAGCATATTTTTAATTTTGTTAGATTCATTTATATTTGGCCACTTAGATTTGAGTAGATGAAATAAATAGTTAGATAGATAGATAAATCCTTTTGCTAATGCATGCAACTATTTAATTCATTGATCTATATTTGACATCTAATCAAATAAGTGATTGCAATTTGTTTGATATACTGATAAGAAAATCATTTCTCATTTTATGGATAAGTCTCTTGATTGATAAGCCATGGTGGTGAATTGATAATGAATATTAGATTATCTTAAAAAAGGGAATGAATGGGTTTGTTTGTTTACCTTACCGCAGAAGGGGCAACCGTACTTAGCGTGTTGAGTAATTTCGAACTTCTTGACGACCTTTCTGAGGGAGGCACCATATCTTGTTCCGTACTTTCTGGTGATACCGACCTTTTGAGTTCTCTTAGCCATTTTAATTATATGATGTGTGAAGTTTGTTTATTAGTTTATTTTCTTTTTAATTAACTTTGATTTCTTCTTTCGATTATGCTTGATGATTTCTTTTCTTAATTTCACTCAATCAAAATTTTCTTCCTCTTTATTTTCAGCCTTTCCCCACACTTTTTTGAACTTTGCTCTATTCATTTACTTCAATAAATACTTTTGATCTCTATTATATTTTATTATGCTCCATTTCTCTATCCTTATGAATGAATCATTGCCCATCATTTTGATTTTCTCATATTTCCATTAATATTGTGAATGTTAAATAATAAAAAATAATAATGCATTAACTCTTAAAATAATAATTATTTAGATTGTTATAAATAATTAAATACTATTTCATTCATTTAATATTTTTTTCTTAAAATAATTATTCCTTTTCTTATGCTAATAATTTTAATTCAACTTTTGAACTCGAGTTGCTTTGAAAAAAAATTTAAAATAAAAAGAATGAGCTTTCATGTTAGATGTAAACTAATAATATTCTTTAATCAAACATGAAGTTATTCTTATGAATTATTTAATTGATAATCACATTATTTTCGATAAATTATTTTCACTTTAAATTTCATAAATTGAAAATAATTTATTTTTTTGTATAAATTTAATAACTGTATTAAAAATTCTTTAGAGAAATTTAACTCCTAAAATTTAAAACATTTAAATAAATTAAATATTAAAGTAATGTAAACCACCTAAGTGGCGTTTCAATTTGAATTTTAAAAAATATATTCCAAAATAAATTGATTGATTGGTAGATTTAGTTAGGTAGGTAAATAATTAGTTAGTTCATACAAACAAATTATTTCATTATTTTCTATATGTAGTAGATTTACTTTAAATATAGCTGTTATTAGAGTTCTAAAACTCATCTAAAATAGGATAATTAGTTATTTAATTATTACTCAAATTATTATTATTTATATTATTATTATAACTTTAGTTACTAAAGTTTCTATGAGATGAAGATTAATTATTTATATTACTTCTTGTTTTTTGGTAATCCATGTTATTATTACTTGTTATATTTCTTGCATATTAATTCAAATTTTAAGTATTCCCTTCCAGAGTGTGCTTTAATTGATTTAAACTTTATTTTAATTCTAACTCTTCTTTTATTCTAGCTTCACGAATCTATCTCTTCTTCTCCATTAATTATTTTAGGGCTGCTTCTTCTTTATAGAGATTTTACAGATTATCTTATAATTCCATATTTTATTTTTCAAGTAATTAATTTTTTCTTTACATCTTTTCTAATTCTTGTAAAAGCTCTTGCCTTTAATCAACAACTTCATTTAACTAATTTCTCATATTTCTATTTTCATTGAGTTTTTCGTTCGTTTAATCATCCTTAAATCTCAGTTCTGCAATCAACTCCTTAACTTATTTATGACTTTCAGCCAATTGAGATTATAAGTCTTGTACTTCTTATTTCAGCTTATCATTCTTTCTTTATTACTTTTTATAATCATCTTCTAACTTCAACAAGGTCTATAGTGAATTTTAACTCTATTCTTCGATTTAATTCATTGTCTACTCTTTCAAGTCAATTTGTTAAGAGAGTTTATTTACTTATCCCTTTAAATCCTATACAATTAAATGCAATTATCCATTTTCCTTAGAAAATTCATCATTCTTTTGCTTGAATGACATAATCAACTCCTTATCTTTTTCCTCGCGTTTATGATAATCCTCCACTCTACTCTACTTTAATTGAATCTCATTCTGTAGTTGCATAATATCTCTTTTCTAATTTCTATTCACTTCCATTAACTCTTCACTTATCTATCTCAATTCTTACTCTCTTCTTTCCAAGTCATTAATTACTTCTTCCCTCTCTCTCAAAGCATCTTCCAATTCCCTTTATTATTGTTAAAATTGATAAAAATAAGTATTTTGTGTAAGAATTAATACCTGTTGCTATTGACTAAATCTAAGTTTCTATTGATTTCATTTTTAATTCTGTTATTATTTTCATCCAGTTCATTTTTAATCCAATCATAATCTTTAATGATATCTTTATTTTCATTTTCTAAACGGAGAATAGTCTCTAGTGCCTTTGTGCTTTATTATTCCATTTCATTGAGTAGTTCATTCTTTTCATCTATTTCTCTATTTAGATGAGATATTTCTTCTTCTTTTTTGATAAATTCCTAGCGACTTTCTCTTTCTTTTTCATTTAATTTCTTTTTATTCTACTCATTTTCTACTGTTAAGGCATCAAATCTGGATTAAACTTCCTCTACTCTTCTTAGCAATACTTCAGCATGCTCCTAAGCCTTTTTAGATTCTTCCAAAGCTATAGTATAGTTGTTTTGCAAAGTTTTAAGTTCTTTATAAGATGAATCTATCTAATTTTATTTTTCTTTCACACATTAATCTAGATTAAAAATATCTTCCTTTTGGTTTTTATTAATGTGCTTAAGCTCCTCTAATTCTTGTCTTAGTTTCATATTTTCAGAATTTTTATTTCCTTTATCATTCTCTAAGGTAAGTATTTATTTCAAGGAATGACTGTTTTAAGATTCCAATTCAGAGGTTAATTAATTCTTTCTTCTTAATTCCTCATTAAGTATCTCATATTCACTCTAAAGCTATGCATTCAAATTCTCTAAATTACGTTTATCTTTTTCACTCTCTTCTAAAATTCTCTCTAAGTCTTCATTCTTTTCCATTACCTCCTCTTTTTATTATAAATTAATTTTAAACAACAAACAACACATAACAATATTAATAAAATATAATTAACTAACAATGTACCTATGTTTAAGGTAAGTTAATCCATTCTTTCCATTAAATTTCTCTTTTCTTCCTTTTACCAGCGTAGTTGGGTTTCCATAGATTGATTATCTTCTTTTAAACGTTGATTGTTTTCAAAGGATTGTTTCAGTTCCACTTTCAATCTTTCAGTATTTATTTATTTATGCTCAGATACTTCTTTAATGGCTTTAAGTTCAGCTATGGCATCGTCAAATTCTCTTTGTTTATATTTTAATGTTTCTTTAAGAGTATCGACCTCTGTTTTTAAATTTGCAATTTGTCTGATTTGTACATCTGTGCGATCATTAAAATCCTACTCTTACTATCTCTTCTCTTCATTTAATAATTGATATCTATTTTCAAGGTTAGTCAATAAGAAATTTAAATCTTAGTAATCTTTTTCATTTAGACGTAACTCTTCTACTTCTCTTCTGAGTTCATCAATTAACCTATCCTTATTTGCATTGGAAATCATATTATGAGTTACTTTATTTTCTTATTTTAACTCTTATTTCTATTCTTAATATTCTTAAAGATAAATAAATCACTGATTTTATTTTAATTTAATTAATAAGTAGATGATAATATCCAGTTGTATCTTTCTTTTATTCAAATTTTTGAACAATATTCTTGCTTGCTTGCATATTAAATTTAAAAACCATTTATTCAATATCAGTTTATACATTCATATCAATCTTATCCAGCAAAATTTGAAGAAAGAATAATGAATTTTGTAATTGCATTATCGTTCAGCTTTAATTCCTCAATACTTCAAATATTAAGTAAAATATTAGCAAGCAAGCAAACATTATGTATTGATTTTTCTTTATTATTTTGCATAATTTCTTTTAGATATTACTATTTACAAACTATTGATAGTTTTACAAAATGAATTTAATTATGTATTAGCTAGTGGGTTATCTATTGAAAGATATAGAATGACTTATTTAATGCTAACAATATTATATTAAATTGGGTTCTATATTTTTTAGAAATATTTTTTTATTTGAGGAAATTATGTTTTATACAGAGTGAAGTGAGTGAAAGTATAAAATTTGAAATTTTAATGCTCTAATTTCTTGCATAAATTATTTCTTTTAAAATAGTTGAATAATAGAATTAAATAATGATCTTATAATAGCTTACGTAATCTTTTTAAGATAAGGTCAGTTATATTATTCTAAATTAATTATAAAAATAAATTTGCAAGTTTAATTAAGAGAAAGTATTTGGATTTTCACCAATATACAGGGAGATAAGAAAGATGATTTGCAATTAAAATTATCTTATATCTGTGTAAAAATGCAATCTTCAATTATAAAAAATAGACTGTATGTAGTGTACAGGTAAACAGATTTAATACTAGTGATTCAAAAAAATTAAATCACTTTTTCAAATAAGTGGGATTCTATAATTGTATAAAGAAGTATGTTATATTGATCATTTTAAAATTAATGCATAAGAAAGAGTAGAATTGTCATTGAAAGGTATTTATTACTAACATTGAATTACTATATTATCAGCTTAAAGATTTCTTTTAACATAAAAACTCAAATCATTAAAATGAAATCTAATAGCATAAGAAGATCAATCATATTTGAAAGGATTTTTGATAAACTTAACTAGAAAATAACTGATTCTAATTGTTAGCAAACTTAACATGAAAATGTGAATTAATCATCTGACTATGGAGATAATTCTAGTTCTTAAAACAGAGATTCATATCTTCAAAATATTTCTGATATCAATTTAAATGAGAAAAATAAGCTTAGGCAAAGCTTTATAAAACTGCGTAATAATATGAAAAGGAGTAAGTTGAATGCTATCATCCAATCAGAAAAAATAGATTTTACAAAATAAGATGAGATTAAAGTAAGTATTTTCAATTATTAACCAATTCCATTGACTTATTCCTTAAAATTTAACTAGGTCCTTTTGAGTTCAATAAAAAATTAATCTAAGACTTTGTTAGAGGCCAAACTAACTCTAATGGCATTTCAATAGCTGGATTTCTTTAAAAACAAATAAATATTTTAAATTAACGAAAATACATTATCACAAATAAACTCTTTTCTATAAGTTCATTAATTTGAAAAGTATGATTGCATTCAACACGACAGTAAATATTTTATTTTATTGTATTCTACTTTTTTATTCTACTATTTATATATTAACAAACAACCTCACCTAGTAACTTTTATGTATCTAAATTAGGATAATCTACTGATAGAATTTTCATTCTGATTAAAGGAAAGGCTGCTCTATTGAGGGTTCAATCGAAAAGGAAACAAACATATTAAACATTTCGAACATTAAATGGAAAGAGCACAAAGCTAATACTATCTGACTATTAGTTGGCATAAAAGAGAAGGGAAAGCTAAGAAGATTATGATAATTCTAGTGATAGTGATATAGAAGTAAAGTAATTTCAGCCTACTAAAGCTACTCTAAAACATATAGAATTCTAATCAGAACCTCATTCATAATAACATTTAAATGACAAATAAATTTTCTTTGAAAATAGAATTTTGTAAGATAAAATAAAAATACTCAAATCTTTAAATGAGGAGGTACTCAAAAAGAACTATTCTTATGCTTTGGCAAAAAAAGAAGCTCTTGGAAAATATATGTCCAAGAGAGAACTAATATTAAGACTAGTTGAAAAATTTGAATAAACAAAATAAGAGGAGGTGAATTAGCCGTAAATTAACTCGGAAGATGAAGAATTTATTAGAGAGAACTATTAAATGCATGAGTTAACAAAAATCTTAAATATTGGTGATTACTTTTGTGAAGATTCTTTGATATACCAAACAAAACAGTAAATACTTGAATTTTCAAGATAATATTTCAATAAAAATTATTGTCCCCTCAAATCGATCATTCATTCAAAAACAAAATTCAAGCTTATAATTATCAAACATTCACTTAAATTTCTATATTTACCAAAATAAAGTGATGTAATTTTCTTTTATTTTATTTAATCAATTCTTTTTGCTAATAATAAATTTTAAAAATACAAATTTTAACAAACATTTTTAATTGAAGAGAGTGTTAGTAAGAAAGGAAATAAATAAATAAAAAAATATATTAATCACTAACATATTGAATTTTTTTAGTTCTATTTCATTTGATTATAAGGTCTATTATTATTTATTGCTTTACAATTTGTAAGATATCAAGATATTTATCTTTTATTTTAATTTTATAGCAATGGGGATATAATAAGCTTGGATGATAATTGTGTTGCTATTTCTCTCAGTAGAGAAGGATTCGAGAGTATAGTTACTCATTATTACTTGAAAATTATTGGCAATTGGCTGTACTTTTTAAAGCAATATAAATTCTTAGAACCAATGATGGAAAGAGATATAATAAATATAATTCCTGATTTGTAGGAGATTTATTTAAGAAAAAATAATACCCTTTTTAAAGAAGGGGATGCTACTGATATTATATACTTCCTCTACTAAGGATAGATTGAATTATAGTAGTGCTACTCAATCCAAGAATTAAATTAAATTGCATTAGATTAAAGAAATAAACGGTAAGAATAAATAGACTAATCCAGTAGGAGAGATCATCAAGATATTTCAAATAATAAGCCTAAAAAAAGAAATCCTCCTTTGTAATTAAATAATCTGGGCTTATCTGTAAATAGAACTAACAAAGATAAGACTAAGTTAAATAAGCTATCAATTGCTAAAGATAACATAAAAAATATGAGATTAGTCACTTTATATTAATTCACACCAGGATCATTTTGTGGTGATAAAGAATTCTTTGAATAAATTGATTCAAGATAAAACAGAGCAATAGTAGTATCTCATGAAGCTATTGTTCTCTCTATCAAAACTTAAGTAAATTCTATTAAAATAAAATAATATTAATCTATTAAATGTAAAGATTTTAGTGAATATCCTAAAGATGAATAAAACTTTAGAAATCATGAGAGTGGAAAGCGAAAAAAAGAATTAATTCTATTTTAAAAGAACAGTTGATTATATTTTATTAAATTAAAACTTTAACAAGAAAAAATCTATCGGGACATCTGAGTTAATTGAAATAATAAATTTCAGGAAAAAGATAAATATTTAAGCCGAAGAAGAATAAAAATAAGAGGTAGATCATTAGTAGGATTAGAATTAAATAGAATTACATAGTGAAAATCTTAGTTTATAGCCTGACCAATTTATCAAGTAAAGCCTCAAAAATAAAAATACAATTTAAAATTAAGATCAAATTGCAAAATAGAAATAAAATGAAGTACTTTACTCAGCTACTAAAAAAATTGGAAGTAGAAGAGGATCAAAATAAATAAATGAAGGCACTTTCGAGTTTTAGCATTTTGAAGGAATCGATTAGCTCAATAAATCTTTATTAAAAAAAATGAATATTTTAAAATAAGGAGATTCAATATTTGATTCTTCAATTCCAAAGTATCTTAAAGAAGTTATCATTTAAAAAATAAAGTAACTTAGACACTTAACTCCAGCTTCAGTCAAGGGAGTAATTTAAAAAGTAATTAGCGAATAACACAAATATAGATCTTCTTCTGCTTAAAAAGATAGTCATAAGAAATAATAGTAGCTTTAACAATAACAATAATAACAATAAACTTCTCCTTCTCCACCTTAAAAGTAAATTGAAAGGTAAAGACCAAAAACAGCTTTCGTTAAGCGCTTTGAAGAACTTGATCTAAGTAGAAAGAAATTGCATGCTTAACAACCCAATTTTTTAAAAAGGAGTAAAGAAAAGGATTTCAAAAATCCTGAGAATAAAGATCAATCACGCTCAATGATATTCTAGAATTAAGGTAATACCAGTAGAGGCTACATATCTTTAGAAAAAAAACAGTCAATATAATAAGAAATTATTTCTAAATTATCTGAAAACAGGATTAGATAGATGTTTAAAGCTTATAAATAAGGAAAAAAGAACTTTAAATAAATTTTCTTATAATCAATCGTTGATTAATAAGAGGTAGATATTTTAAATTACAAATAAGTAAATATTGTTTCATTTTCCATAATATTAACAAGAAAGAGTAGTCTGTTCAAAAGATGAATTAGGGGATAAAAATAGAGAATATAATGAAAGAGAAAAGAGAAAAGAACTTTTAAGAATACATGAATGATGAGTTAGAGTATAATAAGATAAGAATACTAAAAAGAAAATCAGCTATGAATAAATAAGCAAGTATAATGAGTGAAGATTCCATCAATAAAGGAGGAAGTTAAGGTCTTATAGAAATTTAATAAGATTCCGAGAAGCTTACATAACCAAATAAATTTATTAAGAAAAAGACACTTAATTTAGACAATAACAGAATAAAAAGCGCTTCTGTAATTAGAAGAGCAGAGAGTTATGCTTTAATTCAATCAGAGCCTTCATCTAATAATATATTAAGCTAATAGAATATATAATATGATGCAAATAATGCGCAATAAATCTAATCATAACATAAGACACATTCACCTATTGCAGCTCTATCTAGATTCCATAAATCCTCTTTATAACTGAATTTAACTTAAGAGAGCCATAAGTAGGATAAGAAAATATAAAGGACTAAAAATCCAAGTATTCTTGAAAGTTTAAGTGAGAAAGGAAATCAAGAAAATCCTAATTTTTAAAACAGTGGAAGTGAAATGTCCTAAAATAGTGAAAAGCAATAATAAATTTCTATATTAAAATAAGATTCTCGGCATTCGAATACAGAAGGTATGCTAACAACTGGAAGAAATGAAACCATAGAGTTAGTAGCTTAAACAGCCGAGAAGAGTCAAAGCTTTAAGAATGCTAATAATAACAATAATGAAATGATGATAAATGATTTTCTTACTGATAGAGTAGTTCCATAAACAAAGAGGCAGCAATAATTATTTAACTCTTAACAATCCCCTCTCACATAAATTAGGAATTCAAATAATATAGATTTAGCTCAATAAGTGTAAAGTAGTAGGAGATAAGCTTCTTTTGCTAATTTAAAAGAATAGAAAAGAATTTAAAAATTTACAGATTAATCACTTCACCAATAATAAGATGAGGAATAAATCCATGCAGTATCAAAGCAGTCCAAACCCCTTTAGCTTCTCATGACTATGGGAGAGTATGACAATTAAAAAGTACTGACGACAAATTCCGAAATGAAGAAAAGTGATGAATTAGAAAAAATAACAGAATTATTGTAATAAAATAAAAGATTAAATATAGGAAGAAGTACTCAATTTGTATTTAGATCTCCCTAAACTAACTTTAAAATTGATAAAATTATTTAAAATGATAGTCAAGTTAAATAAAAAAATAAGTCTTTCTTTGTTGGTGATTATCAACCATCTAGTAGCCCAATATTAAAGCCTTCAAATTAATAGCACAGAAAATTATCTTCGTCTTCCTCATGGTTAAGAGGTATTTTATTAATTAATTATAAATTTATTATTATTATTTAATTAATACAATTTAATTTATATAGATACTAGATAGATCACTATTGCTGATACAATATCCCCAAGGACAAACCCAATTACTTATTCTACACTATCTTCATAAATTAGCAATACAAAGAATCAAAGCACAAAAGAAATTAATATTCACAAACTAAGCTTGGAAAAAGTTAAATAAAAATAAATAAATCTTCCTATATCAATGAGCATAAGAAAGAAATTCTTTTCATAAAATAATTAATAATATTAAAGTCCAATATGAATAAAATAATATGAAACGTGATTGAAGTTAGATAATATTTTATTATTTTAATTTTTATAAATGCTTTTAATATTTTAATAGTCTAAATATTAAAAATCTAAATTAAATTAAATAATTTTAAATTCTTTTAAAATAAATTACTATGATTTTATATTTACATTCTGAATTACTTTTATATAAAATGTAAGTTAAATAATAAGTGAGGTGGTTGTTACTTTTAAAAACTATACAAAAAAAATCAATATTGAGTGAGAACCTACATTAATTCTATTAATACTTTTGTAGTCTTATTTAATTATATATCCACCTTCTCATTAATCATTCTTATTTTTATGAAGTCTCGTCATCAGATTCATTCATTTATAAAATTTAAATCTATTAACTATTGTGTGATTATTGATCATCCTCTTCTTCTATGTGATTTAATACAGATTAAGGAGGGGATATTTCTTTTTTATCTTATTAATTATTTCTCTTTATAGGAGGAGGTATAGATTCAGAATCCATCTCTTCTAATTATTTTTCAGAAGAATTGAATTGTTTTTATTATCTTTAATAAAGTGATTATTATTTATTCTATTCTTCTTAATTCTATTTCTCTTTAAATGGTTCTTCATCTAATATTGTTAAATTTGAAAGTTTATTATTTCTATTTCTTGAGAATGTTCTCCATTTCTATTTTCTAAGTGGAGAAGTTTGCAATATTTGCTAGGAGTTATCATCTGCTAGAGGTTTTGCAGAATCAAGGGCTTATGTATTCAATATGTCTTATGATAAAGAGAAATCTTACATTTGTAAGTTGAAACTAGACTTTCTAAAAGAAGATTACTTATAATCAGTATTTTAGATTAAAGGAGAATCTCTAACCGTATTTTCTCCATTGATTTTGAAATCACTAGCTAATTAAGGAGACTCATAATTATTACTATGCTACTTATTTCCCATAGGTATCATTAATTCACTTTTTAGTCTCCCTGGAGATTCATTTTCAAATACATTCAAAAATACTTATTATGTTGTTTTCTCATAATCCTAATTTTCTTATTCATTTTAATTGGAGTTGATTTAATCTTCTTCATCTAAGGCTTATTTTTTTGGTTATAGTCTCATTGTTGGATGTCTTTTTTATATCCTTTTAATATAATTAATATCTATAAATTAATATGTTGCTATTATTGAATATATTTTACTGTTTCGATTTATCAAAAATAGAATTTATTTCTTTGCCAAGCATTCCAATTAATTTTTTATTTATTCTATTAAAATTTAATAAGTAAATTTAGATTTTATTTTACATTTTTTAATAAAACTTTTACTAATCCTTATCTTTCTCGCAAATTATAAAGCACTCGTAGAGTTTTTAATAAGCACTCATGGTTTAGAATTATGTATCTTCCTTTTTTATAACAGTCTTAAATCTATTAACTGCTCTTGCAAATATTCCAATGCCTTTCAACGAATACCCTTTTTAATTAATTGATGATTGGCTGTGTTATAATTCTAAGAGATTATCTCTGGATACTTCTTTTATAGAACCTCTTCTATCTCTTAACTACACTACAGGTTTAGGGAAGAAATTGAACAGAATTTATTACTCTCTATTTAGGAAGAGTTCTTTCATCTTATCCACTTACTTTAATCTACTAAGGATTGTAGGAATATCAATTTCATCTTCTACCATATCTTATGCTTTATGAAGCAGTTAATTCTTCCTTGATTTACATAGAGTTTGGCATGAGAATTAGTATATAAAATAAGAAAAAGTAGGCTCTAATTTATTATTTTTAGTTAAAATCTTTTCGAATTCATTTTTAAGGAACTAAACTCTTTTTGATGAAGGATCTCTCTTTGATTAGAAATAGCTTTTAATCGTTGAAGTAGCTTATTATTTATTATTATTCTGCTCTGTAGATTTTTTATTGTAATTGAGATCAGTTGATTACTATTCCGATAATTCTTCTGATTACTTTTCAATTTATTCTGCACTAGTAATCTTTAATTCTTATTCCGTTTATTTTTCTTAACCCTCATCTGTTTCTGTCTTGAAAATGAAATTTGATAGAGAATGTATTTTATTTTATGTTGAACCTAGTAAATGAGATTAAGCATTTCTTACAGGTTCACTTTCTTCAGTAAACTCTGTGTTAAAAGTTACCTTAGAAGCTGAACTTTTAAGCTATAATACATTCAAAGAACCTCCAACTTCATCATTTTAAGTTGTATCTGAGTATTTTGGAGAAATAATAAATCTTCTATCATCCCCCATAATATTCTTAAGTATAGGTGCTCTTGATTGAGCCGCTAAAGATTATCTGTGACTTCCAAGAACTAAACTCTTACCAGAATTATAAAATTCCCCTCCAAGTTAATTTTTAATATTATTTCTATTTGAATTCAAATCTTACACTTCCTTTAATATTTGTGAATTAGTAACTCTAAATTATGTTCTTATCATATTTGAATTCTTCTCTTTTAAAATAGGAGAATCTTATTAATCAGTTTATCTATTTTCTTAATTCCCTTCATAATTATTATTAGGATTGTTTTATCCATTACCATCTTTATCTTCATATTCTTATAATTTTTAGTTAGTTTCAGACTAGGACGGAGGAAATTCATCTGAATACACTTCTATCCTTTTTTTCTGTCTTTACTTACTATTATGATTGTTAGATTCATCATTTTCACTATCTTATGGAGGTAGTGTGTTGGAAATAGTAGAAGATATCTTAGAATCTGAATCATTTAATTCAAAGTCATATAATTTATTGGCTAGATCAAGAGTAAATAAACTTTCATTATAGTATCCAACTTTTAATTATAGATAATAATATTAAACTTGGTAATATATTTAATGTTAAATGTTTTGGTATTAATACATTCAAGCTTCTTAAAATTAATCAAAGCGAGATATAAATATATTATTTCTCCAGTATTATTTGGAGAAATTTATTGATTCATTAAATATTTTTATATAATATTATACCTAATATTTCTAGCAGAATAAGGAATGCTTCTACAAAACCACCTATGTAGGCTATTACTTCATCAAACTTTTCAAATCCTCTCTCTATCTTCACAGTTATATAACTTCTTCTTAAATAAATATTGCCATAGTTTTCTTAGTCGCCGAAATAAATTTGTTCACGGAAATCATTATTTTCGTATCTAATATACTATTCTTCTTTAATGTCTTTCATAGGTAATATACTCTAATCTGTTTCCATATCATACTCTGTGAATAAAATATTTGCACTTTTAAAAATCTATATTAAATTAAACTAATGAGAGAGAACTAATTATAAAAATTAATTAATTATACCCATCCAGGTTGGAAATAAAAATAGTTTTCAGAGTTCAACATACTTTATTTATACTAATCAGGATCTTCTGGATTTAAAATGACATTTGAGAAATAAACGTTCATCTTAGGAGAATTTTTTGTGAATTTTTCAATTTCCGTTTAATTCCTGCATACTGGCTTCCATGGTAGTTTTTAGTATTATTTTTCAAGGGTTAGACAAGTAGAGATTGTTAGTTTGAGAAATTTAAATTCTTCAGAAGTATAATCACCACTGAGGGTTGCGTTATAATCTTTCCTATAGATTAAAAAAAGCGTTAAAAAGATTAATTATAAGTATGAGGACAGTAAAATCAAATGTTGCGTATGGTAATAGTTTAATTAAAAAGCGAATTATGGGCATTAAAGATATATAAATTATCATAATTGAATTAAATTTTAAATATCATTCAAGTTTAAATGGAATTATAAAACAATTCAAATAAGTAGAATGCTTACTTTGGACAATAGAAATCCTACAAGTTATTCCTCTTATATACATCTTCCCAGTCAACTTTATAAGTTGGCAAGTCAATCCAGTGTTCTAAAGTGCATGGCTCCAAATCTATTTTGGTCTATGCATATAATTTTAAGTATTAATCAATAACTTATTTTATTATTAATTACTACTAGAGTTTGATTGAAACTAATCGAAACTATGCAAAATGAAATCAATTAATTTATTACATTTAACTTTTACTTTATATTATTTTCATCAAAGTAATATTTTGAATGGGAAAGGGATATATGAAAATAAGGGTTCTTTATATAATTATCTTAAGCTATCTAGACTGCAAACATGAACTTATTTTTAGAGAGCTCCATCGGCAAAGGACTGCTATCATAGAAATGCTATGTAGTTGTTTTCACCTTATCTAGATGTTTAAAAAGTTAATATTTTTTTCACTAAATCATTTACTAAACTAATATTACTCATAGCAAGCATGTCATAAATCTAATTTATTATAGGATTTATTAAAATTGTTAAATTCAATTTCATGTTTATGATAAGCTAAAATAATTTACATTAGACCAAAAGAAGATAGCCATTAGAGCAACAAAAAATATACTTATAACGCCACCTAATCCTGACATATATTCATTATCTTTATTGAAAGTAAGGCCCACTCTACTGCCAAATACATCTACTTTCCTAAATGCACTCCTAGTGAATAACATCATATTGATCCTATATACTTAAAATGCCTACTATCCTTATTACTTATTATGTATAATTTAATTTATTTAAGATTTTTATTCTTTACTGATTTATTATATTTCATTCCTTCAGTAAATTTTTTTAATTAAGAGCTTACAATTCTTATCCACTCTTTAATAATATAAATCCAACATTACTAATTCTCAATTTATACATCATATTCCTTTTCCTTATAATCAGATTACTGCATTACCATAACAAATCAATTATTAATTTTAAGACAATTCTAACTTAAAGAAATTTTATTGGAGTTTGGGTATTTAATTAATACTGTGGCTTAAATATTTAGAAATTATTATTAATTTTGTGGAAAATATCAATTCCTTATTTTTCTTCAATTAGAAGATTTACTTCAAATTTACTTAGTCTATAGAAGTCAAAAACTGTAAATAGTATTTGCCATAATTTTAATACTAATCCCAAATTTTAATTAGTTCTAGATGTATTCATTATTAATCAATCAAATATCCAACCAAATATATCAATTTATAATAAATACATCAACTTATATTTAAAGTAATATACTTTGAGAAATTAAAAATTTCTACCCTATATTTTACTTTATTCAGCCAGTTATAGTAACAAATCTAACTGAACTGTGATATACTTTTAGATATTAAATATAGCTTAAAATTATTTTCTACTCCATTAAAATATATTTATTTACTATACTTAATTAATTAAGTAATTTAATACAGTTTAGTTTTCTTTTCTTATTGTTAAAATTAATTAAAAATATCTCTAATTTATATTTTAATAAGGACATAATACTATTAGAAGAAATTCTTATTAATGATTTATCCTTTACAAAATATTTAAAAATGAGAGTTCACTACTATTAGGTATATTCTTATTCAAATAATAGAACTATTATAATGATTGTTTTATTATTTATTTATAAGAGATCTCCATATTGAATGGATGCTTCAATCTAATGTATTAAGTTAAATTAAAGCTAAGTCAATTCTTTTAAATAATAATTAACTGATTAAGAGAATAAAAATCAATGTTAGTTTACTTTTTTAAGCTTAAAATTGATAAAAATTTGAAATAAAAATGATAATAATAACTGAAAATAATAAAGATAAAAACTTATCATACACTTAATTATTTAATATTATTATATTCTTTTAAAATGTCAGAATAAGCAAAATAATCATAAAATTTATTTCCGAAGTTAGATTCATATATTTTGATTTATTGCCTAATAAAAAAGAGTAAGAGTAGCCATATAGAAGTTGATAGTATAAGAGCCTAGGCACCTATAGAGTAAAATCTAAAAATGGTTTCGTTAGATCTGAGAGAGAATAGACTGTTGATGTTATTAAAAATTGAAATTCCAGTAAAAAACCCTATGAATATGAAACAAATTAAAAATAAATTGAATCTATTCATCGCATGATTTTTCAGTAATAGGTTTTTAAACAAGTAAATGGAAAATATTGTTTAAATGGTAGTAGTGGAGAGTCTTAGCACAAATATACCAAAGAAATTCAATTTAGGGATATCAACGTACTATGATAGTTCGCATTCTATTTCGAATATAGATATTAAAATAACTATTAATAGGAGGAATTTGTAGACTTTAGAAGAAATCTTTTTAATTTAAATTTCTTCGAATCTATCAAATTAATAAACAGGTATCCTTGATTAGTATAGTTAGTTTATCTTTTTCAGAAATTTAGATTTATTATTTGTTTACCCTAAATTTTCAATACTACTTTCTTTTTTCAATTTCTGATTTTAATTTTAGTCATGATAGTTCTAAGTAGTCGAGATTATAGCTTCATCAGTAGAAGGGGAGGAATTTTGTTTTTTTATAGGCACCTCTTTGATTTATGAGTTACTGTCGATCTAAAGAATGGGAGGAACTTTGTAACTGTTAATTTGCTTATTTTAGCCTCCAATTTATTTACATCCATCCATAGTTATATCACCACTTTGATTAGAAGTAAAAGGAAATTATTTCAAATCTGGCAGTACATTCAATTTTAAATAATTCAGTCTAAGAGTTTTTAAGAATATTCTTGAGTTATTAGTCTTTATTTCTTAAGAAACATTTTTCTAATACTGTTTATGTATCTTTTCAGAAGAAACTAGAATACCTTTATCATGATAGGTGTTGATGATTTCAATATCATCTTTAAAGTAGTGATAAAGTTTTTCCTATTACTCTTTTATAAAAATAGGTTTTATTTCATTTAAACCTAATTAAATATAGACACTTTCAATTTAAGTTAAGGCTGTTTCTGCAGAAATCCGATTCTATGGTTCTATCTCGCAAAGATTCTTGATTATACCAATAAGTTAGCTCCCATATTAAAAATGTATCATTTATTGATACACTAAATCTATGAATTTATTAAAGTCTTTGTAAAAATGTAAGAAATAATAACACATAAAGTTCTTCAAGAATTATTCATTTCCTATCAAGATGTAACATAATATCAAACCAAGTGAGAACAAATCACTTTTAATGAGAAAATCTTTTTGAGCTTCATAGGTTTTAACTTTATGGCTCTTAAAATCTTATTTGCTACATATCAAATCAGCTATCTCCAGACAAAGTCTTCTTCTTTCGGGAGACATATAAAGTAAGTTTCCTTCTTTTAGATATTTTAAACTGTTGTGCTTCACGAGAGATTAACCTAACCCTAAGTCTCCAATTTAAAAAATAAAATTGTAATTAACAAGGATGTTATCAGGTTTAATATCTTTAACAGCAATAGATTTTTTATGAAGGCAGTTGATTCCATTAATGAGTTCATAAGCTATTTTGACAAATGTTACTTCATTCATCCTAACTGTTTCACCTTTACCATCAGTAAGTTTAAATTTAATTAATGTTTCCAAATTCATAAAACACTCTTCTAAAATAATGAAAATATATTTTTCGGATTGTACCATCCTCTATGCTCTTACAACATACTTACAGTCTTTTAGATCTTATTATATGTTGAACTCGTTAATAACTTTTTATTTTATCTTTTACCCTTACTCACCTTGAATGTTGATCACCTTTATAGCACTTCTTTAGAACCCATTTTTACCAGAAAAAACAACTCCAAAAGCACCTTTTCCTATAACTCTAAGGTCTTTGTAATTGAAACTATCAAGTTCATTAACCATTCCTAGTATATCATTACAATCATATGTGTTTTGATTATAATATATTAGATTCTCTTCTTGATATTTTTGAATTTAGTCTAAATATTTAGCAAATAGAAATCCTTTCTTACTCAAGTCATCTAAAAATTTATGTTCCTTTTAATGGTAGTTGATAAGAATTTTCTCCTCTTAATTTTTCATTTTTTTTTTTGAATTTTAGATTAAACGAGAATATTTAAATGTTAAATAATATATCTCTTTGAATATTCAAACCGAATTTAAAGAAAATTCAAATGGAATGAGAGATTGAGTGTTTTTTTAAATGGAATAAATCTGATCAATTAATTATTCTTTATTTTCCTTTTTTAAAAATAGAGAAAATTTGTTTGAATTTAATAAAAATCTATTTTCGTTGCTAATTAATATAATAATTTAAAAAAGATAATATTAAAAAGTTAGTATTTATGCTAGAAGGATCTTTATTTTCTAATAACTAGATATTTCAAGTATGAATTTCAATATTCTAATGTGGATTAAAAGGATAGATAGATTGATTCTCTTATATTTATTAGATCGATTTATCACTTGCGTTGTTATTTTATTCAAATCAAATATCATACAAACATATCCCTCTATTTGAATAGTTTTTTTAAAGAACTGATATAATTCTTATCAAATAAAAAAGCAATTTTAATTTAACGAAATAATAGCAATTCTATATTTTCTCTCCTTCTTTTTTCATTTGAAGTTATTTTTCTAGTAGAATTTTTATTACTCTAATTTCTTCTAACCATTTTAATAACTATTTCTATTTTCAACAATTAAATGGATCATTCTGACAATAATAATTTATTTATTTTACATAAATATTTTCTTAATTTATCTCTCAAATCTCAAATACTTTGAATATTTTAGAAGATATCAGTAAAGTGTTTAAGCAAATAAATTAAAATTAGGACAATTTAAAATATTTATCAAATAAACTTAATTAAATTGAAAAGACTTAATAATTTATTTAATACAGAAAAATATCATAAATTTATAATTTTGTGAACGAATGGATATTGATTAGAAATAATAAAATAAAAATATCATCTATCGAATACACATTTTTTATTTAAATTAATAAGTAATAAATCCAGTTTCTAATTAATCAAACTATTTAAAATAATACAAGATATTTGAAGTAATATCTTTAAAAAAGGATTAATTTGAAAAGAGAGTGTCGAGATGCAACTTAAAATTAAAAATAATTAATTGGTTTATTGTAAGGTAAAAGAAATGTAATTAAAATGAATATTTGATAAAACTTACTCAATGAATAGATTCTACCTAAGCTTTTTTAGCTAAATTTTATAAATTAAATTAAATTGTAGATTAAGTATAAGATTAAAATAATCTACATAATAACAATCAAAGGTTTTTATAATAAAAAATTTTTTTCATCATTTGTAACTAAAATTTTTTACAACTTGTTGTTTATAATAAATTATCCTTATTTTGTATGGCCTTAACATTGCTTACTATACAAAAATTAAATAACTATTATTCAAGAAATAATTATGAAGAGAGGCTAAGAAATGATAAAAAACAATTCAAGATAAAGTTTAACACAAGTAAATTTTATAGTTTTAAATAAAAAAATATATAGAAAAATAATACTTAGGAGCTATCAAATAGTAGGGAATAATTAGCCAAAAAAGGATGCAAATGCACATGGATTAGTGGAATTAAAATAACAATTACTAGTTTTAAAGAAACTAATATGGAGGAATGAATTAATAGTATGGATAGCCACCTTCTTAACAGCAATATCAACCAACTTCCTATACACAATAGACAAATACGATGATGCAATATCCTCATTCCACAAATTAGTCTGCTTAAAATATTTCTAGGCCTAATTACATGATGAAAGATGATAGAAAAGGAAACCTAGCACTTACAGGAGAATTAGCTTTAGGTATTTATAATCACCTTAAATCATTATTATGGCTTATTCATATTTTATCATTAAAAAATCTAAAGGTAAACACAATAATTATTAGTAAATGAATGGAGGCAGATTAAATTATACAGGAAATATGAATTTTGATAGCTCTAACTATGAAGTTGATCCTTACAGGAATAGAGGAAATACTACCAATAATTATTAAATGAATAACAACATGCAATAGTAGCCTTATATGAAAATTTAACAGTAGCAGTAATAATAAATAGGCGGGGGAGCTAAGAATATATCTCCAAACGATATAGCATAAGCATAAAGCTCTCTTCGTTTATTGAAACAAAAGATGCAAAATAAGGAGACTACTAATTATAGCAAATAGGATATGAGCAGTAATTATGGAGATTTATCATCTACAAACGAGAAAGTTAACTCATAGAGCACAACTAACACTTCTCTGAATCCAAATAAGCAATTTCGTAAAGTATTCAAAGTAGGAGAATAAGATAATGATGTAGATACTCTTTAAAAATTTAAAAATCAAAAATCGGATGAATTTGCAGATAATGAATTCGCTCCACCACCTAGATAAAGAGGATCTTAATAGCGAGCTTAGCAATAAAATAATTATAATCCTCCTCAATAAGATAATGTTGGAGGAGCAGAAAGAAACTAAATAAATAGGAATAATACTAATTTGAATGGATCTTTAAAGAGAGATAATAGCAGTAATCTATAACTGTAATATTAATCTTCCATGCAAAGAACAATGGAAAAGAAAGACCCTCAAATGATGTATAATGCTTAGAGGTATAATTAAATGTAAAACTATGAATATTAAGGGAATAATAATGATGATGAAGAAGATTTTGTATTCGCCAGTAATTCCAAGAAAGGAGTAGGGGCAAAGAAACCTCCTATTTAAAAATAATAACCTGATTATGGATATTAAAGCAGTTCAATCAATACTATTAACAATAAAAAATAATTTAATTCACCTAACCAATTCGATTCAAAATCATAACAATCTTAATAACCTCCAAAAGCAGGCTCATATAGAGGAGAAGTTAATGGTTAAAAATATTATAACTTCTCAAAGAATTTAGATTCTGCTTCAAATGATAATGATAATGAATATGAAAATGCTGCTAATTAAAAATTTATGTCTAAACCAAACTTAAAAAGCTACCAAAGTAATTAAAAATTCAATTCGAGAACTGTAGGAGATGAAGATGATTAATATGGCGGTAGAAATTAATAAAATAATTAGGAATCCAAAAATAATAGATTAAATCAATTAAATAAAAACAATGCAGTTAAGTAAAAAAATGATACAATAGAAGCACCTATAATTCCTAAAGTGAAAATAAATGAACCAAGTAAATATGATCTCAGCAATATAGATGAAGGATAAGCCATCGTATAGGATGCTGGCGATTTAGAAGAATGTCCAGAAGGATGTGGAAGAAGATTTGCCCCTGAGTCACTTGAAAAGCATGCTAAGATATGTAAAAAGGTATTTTAGAAGAAAAGATAGAAATTTGATATGTAGAAATAAAGAATAAAAGATGAAGAACATGAATAGATCTTAGAATAGGCAAAAATGGAAGAAAAGAGAAGGAATTAATATTAGAATAAAAATAAATAAGTAAAATAAAGTGTTAATAGTAATGCATAATAAGATAAGAAATCAAAATGGAGAATTCAATCAGAATAGTTTAGAGCAGTTCTTAAAGCAAATCAAACTGGAGAAACTGTCGAATCATAACCCTAATATGATGACAGAGTAGAATGTCCCCATTGCAGAAGAAAGTTTAATGAATAAACTTATAATAAACATGAACCTATATGTGGCAATCGTGCAAGAATTGCTAAAGCTTCTGGAAAACCTTTCAAAAAATGATTGTTATTTTAGAGATATGAAAATAACAATTACCTTCTACTAAATAAATATTTAATTAAATTATCCAATTCAACTATATAATCAATAAATAAATAAATACATTTATATAACCCAATAAAAAATGTAATCTATATCTTATCATTATCAGATTATATTATCTTTGTAATCAATTTATGAGAATTAAAATAAGATAATGTTGAACGGGGGGGTTATGTTTTAATAAATGAGTATTTAGAGTAATTTAAATAAAATATGAAAAATTAGGAAAAATGAATTAAAAATTGGATTTGAAAATAGATAGAAAGTGAATTAAATTAATAAATATTATTTTGATTTTTACATACTTACAAGTTTACAAATCATTTTTGAATTTATCAATTCATTAATTGATTATTTTTTTATATATCTTACTATTCTTAGTTTTACTATCTCTTTCTAATCCTAACAATTTTTCTAATTGATTAAGCTTCTTCTTATGTTTCTGCATCATTTACGATTCTCTTTGTTTATAAAATTTCATCAAGATACTATCTCTAATATTAAGTTAATTGTCCTGTTAGCTATGTTATATCTTATCCAAGTTTTTCTTTGAGGTCAGAGAACATTTTTTAGAATACTGAAAATTCATCAAGCTTCTTCAAAGGAGTATATAGAAGTTTCAAGCTCTTTTAAGCACGCTAAAATTTATTTAAAAATTTATATTAATATGATGGTATAAATAGACTACAATGATTGTATAATTTAATTATTTACTTTTAGCTTTCTAAGATCTTCATATGAATTATCGGAGTTCTTTTCCAAAGCTCCTAAAGATTTGCTATTTCTAATTTCAGGAAGATCTTCAACATAAGTAGTTTGCATATATTTCTAAACTTTTTTATAATCATTAGGATCTTCATACATTTCTTGAACATCTCTTTGCATATAAGTGTGAGCTAATTGTTTTTTTCTATTCTATACTATTTGTTAGTCTTCAGATCTTTACATAACATCATTTTAATTCTTATTTCTAGTGTAAATTTCCCTCAAGGCTTAATCATCCTTATCAAAAGAATAATAATTGTCATTTTCTTCATTGTCTTCATCATCCTTTTAATCTTCATTGAATCCTTCTTCATCATCGTCAGATGAATCTGAAAAAGAATTTAACTCATATTTCTTCTTTACGATGACTACATTTTATTAAATATTCTTTTTTTATTCCATTTGCTTTGAAACAAATTCCTACTCATTCTTGATAGAGTGTAGCATGTCAAGAACTCTAGAGAATAGTGCTACAAAATTATTCTATACAAATGGTATTTATTAATAGTTTGTTAATAATTTGCTGCAACCAATGATGTATAATTTTTTATCATAGACTTCTTAGAAAATACCAACCTAATTTAAGATGATTTCCAATCTATTTATTATTAAAATTTATTCTTAATTAAGATAAACAATTTTTTTACAATTATATTACATTTTGTCAGTAATTTTACTCCATTTTCTTTCAGATTATTTTAATTCTTCCAAAACTGTAAAAGTAAGTTGGAAATCTATTTCGATGCAACTCAAGATAACCTCAATTAATCTATAAATTATGAAATTAATTAAATGTTAATTTTTAAATAATAAGAAAGTTTTTTTAATGTGTTTACCTTGTCTCAAGATATTGCTCAAAGAACTCCTACTAGATAGAACAACAAGCACCTTTAATAATTTCTTTATATTAGTCTCTTGAAATTTGAGTGTTGAAATGATGCATCATTAAATGGACGACTAAGCAGCCCAAAGATTTATCGAAAGCACATGAGAATCTTGAATTCGTTTTCATACCATTAATACCCAAATTAAGGAACTTTATTTATATTTAATATATTATTTTATGTTTTTTATAAATATCTAATAAAAAATTACAAAGTCAAAGAGATTTCTGTTTTAAACTATATAACCAGGTTATTGTTGGATAAGATAGTTGATAATCTTATACATTTCAAATACGAAAATATCTTCCTTTTCGTACACCTCCTTCAAGAAGAAGATAGTATTTAATTAAGTTTCTGTTTAAATTCCATTTTATTTTTCCAAATTCAGGCGGAAAATCTTTAAAACGCTAACAGATAAATCATGGTCTTTTGATGATTAAAGAGTTTGGTAAAGAGGAAAGAGACATTAATCCATTTTTTTCCTGATATCATCAGACAATTCATCCCATTAAATAATTAATTCTAGAATATAAATAGGCATTTTGACACCATCAATGTGCATTTTTGCTTTATTCTTAGTTGTAGCGCAAGATGAAAATATCTTAAAGATAAGAATGTTTATGGTTTTATAGAGAATATCTTCTTAGACGAAGATTTCATTTTTGTATTATTGGATCACTGAATTTAAACATTCAAAATATATATCAAATTTACGATTGTCAATTTAAACAATTAGTTATTCGAATAGACTTTATGCGATAGGTTTTAAACGTTACTAAGCTCCCTTATTAGTAACTATGTCATAGATATTTTTATAAACTTAGTAAGAGAAACCAACAAATTTATTCCAATCCTAAGAGCAGTCAATAATTAGTTGAATATACCTTCTGAAAATGTCTTGATTGTTGATTAAGATAGAGTCAGCCATTTCAGAAAAAAATATTAATAATTATGAAATTGCAAAGAAGGAAATAGCTTTATTCTCTATATTACAAATCAAATTGCAATTACTAATTAAAAATTTATCAACTAACTCTATAAGATCCTTTCTCTATTTAATTTACCTTCTCACACAAATTAGAGTCACAATTGACATATCTAATTACTTTTCAGTATCGTATTTTTATTTAATCAAACTGTTTGTAGCTTAGTTCAATACCTTTAAGAAATTTAAAACGAATTATTTAAAAAGATATAACACTTTAAAAAATTTACTTAGAATTAAGGATCATTTTCATTAATTTCATTGATGATAGAATGTATGTTTTCTAAGAAGAATTGAACAAAGAATGTTAATGCACCATGCACATATTTACAGTATCTGATAATTAATTTACCAGCTGAACTTTTATTCTTATCTTTATCTTGCAAGTTAAGGAATTCCTCTAGGTATTAAAGAAAAGAAGGACCAAACTTTTTAAAATCTTCGAAATCATTATCGGTTACTAAAAGTAAAGGTGCAATATAATCACAAATAAACGAAACTCTCATTTCATAAAAATAATTTTAGAGCTCTGAGATTTTTAAAGATTATTTTACTATTCTCATGATTTGATTCTTAGATTCCTCTACTTTAAATTCGTTATATAAAGATCCATATGAAATTAAGAATTGATTTAGCCATTTAAGAGAAACAACAGCTCTTGGAATTAGTTCCCTTTTATTATTAAAATTATAAAAAATTTCATTTAAAATATTTTTTAAAGTCATGTAAAATATTCTACTTTAACATCAAACAAAAAGGAGTATTTTTCAAATTTTCAGGCAATGAATAATCAGAATTTCTATGCCTAAGCAACAATTTAGTAAAACGATAGACTATTTTAAGATAATTGACTAGGTTGGAGTTTATTTAAGAGTCAACAGAATAAGAAGTGGTAAAAGATATTAAGCAATCTTAAATTTGTTCTTAAATTTTAATTTGCATATTAATTAATTAATATATAACTTAATGATAATAAGGGTTATTCAACAATTAGAATGACATTTCTTATGTTAAAGTAGCCTTTTTGTAAGTGATCAAACATAATACTCTACTCATTAACTAACCCCATGAGTCTAAAAGGCACAATTAATCTTCTAATTCCTAAGAAGGCACTTTAAATCTATCAATTGTGTCATCTTCCCAATCTTAAGGATCTCTTACCCAATTAACTCTAACTTAATTTATCTAATTAATAAAGTTTATTAAATATTTGCATTCTTTTTTCTATAAGCAATAAAATAAATTACTGTATTTTAGTAAATTAATAACACTTAATTGCAAATCTGAAAAAGTTAATCTCCTAAATTAAACAAAGAATCAAAGAAGTTATGCAAAATGAACTAGATCTGAGTATCTGTTAATGGAATACTAATTATAGACTCAATGCAAATCATTGATCCAATCAGCTTGTCAATCTATCCATTCTACAAAATTCTCTAAATAAATTGTAAAACAGTATCCTTTAAATCATCTATTAGGTTTATTAAAAATATTTTTTTCTATTTTATCTCCAAAATATTTTCCTTCTAATGTAATGCAGTTTCTTGATATAATTTTTATGAGTTTATTAATAAAATTTATTTTACTTTTTTCTTTTTCAAGGATTGAGCTTAGAGCCTTGCTCATATGCTTTTTTATTTAAGGATTATTACTCGAATTGCAGAGAGTAACCATAATGCTTTAAATGAGAACCAATTTATCTTCATCTCTCATATTTATCTATTAATACTGTGATTTATTTATTTATCCTAGCTAAACTGCTGCTGCTATTTTGACTAAATCCTGTGAACCTTTATTTAATAATTGTACAAATATTACACACATAGAATAAAAGCATATATTAATGATTTTATTTATAAAAATTTACCCATTTTATTCTGCTTTATCTGTTTATTTTCGTTATTTTCTTATTTGGGGACAATTGCCTAATCTACCTATTAATCATTGACAATTTCGATCAGAAATCCTATTGTTTTAACGCAATTTGCTCTAAGTTCTCTGTATATACGATCTTCTGCATACTTTTAGTACATGTCCTAGGAGTGATTAGAATCGAATGTAAATTTAAGCAGGTAAGCTAATAATTTTTTGGATAGAGGAAGGGACTCCAATTTCTTCATTTTATTATTCTTCTTTTTTTAACCAATACGATCATTATTTAACTCTTTTTAGCCCATCCCCATTCTCTCCTTCTTGAGGCTATGGGATTTATAATTCATTTCATTGTTTTGTTAACTTTCCTCTAGAGTTTATTATAAAATAAAGCTAAGTTGAATAGAAATTATAATATTTTCTTTCTCATTATCATCAATTACATAATGAAAAGGAATGCTAATCAATCAAATAATTATTTTTACCTTCAAGCAATCCAAAAAATTCGTCTTCATTAATCTTTTCGTAATCATCCTCAATATTATCCTAAGATTCCATGTTCATATTGTCCATTTCGCTATAATTTCGCTTCATTAAGCTATCTCTTTCCATTTCTATTATATTCTAATATTGATTTGTTTACTATTATCTTTGTGTTTTGGAATATTATCAAAATATGTCTATTGATTTGAATCTTTTTTTATTTTGCGAACAGAAAATGTATAATAATTCCTATTATTGATTTTACATTTACATAACACTTAATTCGATTGATATTCGAATTATTGTTTTCTATCATATCAAAAAAGATATAAATTATTTTTCTCATCCTCTTATCTGATAAAATCCAATCCAATTTTGATGATTCTTGCTATCTATTATCCATTTTAAACTATTTAAAAAAGGTGCTAAAAACAAATTGATTTTTCTTCTTATTCATCCTAAAGCCATCTTGTTATTCTCTATATTTTTAAAATAATCACAAAATTTATGGAAAACTATCAAAAAGATCAATAATTTCTTAGTATATATTCACTAGGAAATTGTGTATTGAATACAATTCAATAATCTAAAAAATTGTATATAAGTAAAGAATAATAAAACAGATTATTGCAGATAAAATATTAAGTGTTTTTTTACAAGACCTAAATGAAATTGAAGAGTTTTGGTTGTATTAAATCTTCTAATAATAATTTTAAATTATAAATTTGATTTAATTTTAATTTCTATTTGATGGTATTAATTATTAAATAAAATTACGAATTAATTCTATGAAAATAAGAGTTAAATTTTGCTTAGTTTACCACAAAGTTATTTTAAAAGTAGTATCCTTTATATATAGCTTGATTTAAAATGATTGTAAAGCCAAAGCATTATTAGCAAAATAAATGAAGGAGGTATTTGTAAGTAAATATTTTATTAAATAAAATTAATACGAAAAAATAATTGAAAGGAAACTATTTTAAATAAATGAATGCGTCTGAATAATATGATAAAGATTAGACAAAGTTATAAGAAATTGAAAGATTAAGGTTCTTAGAATAATCAATGAGAACAAAATTGATCATACTAACAGAGTAGCATTCTGAAGTAAAGAGATAGCTTATGTATTTAGAAAAATAAGAAGATTAAGGAAATAACTAATTGGGAGATTAAAATGAATAATTTGAAAATCCAAGTTTTTACTTAAATTCAAATGAATAGATGGAGAAATAACGTTTAGATTAATAATATTCTTATGATGATGACAGCATTGATGAAGAAGAAGATTACGATAAATAAAATATAAATTAAAATTAGATGCAAGATGCTGAGCTATTTGAAAAAGAAAAGATAGAAAGAAATACATTAAATGAGAATAACTCTTCCTAACCTTTAATATCCTTGTTTCCTAAATTAATGAAGTAAAAGCAACTCAATTAGCAAAAAGATGAGCCTAAAAAGAATAAAAAGAAAAGAATATCATCTATCTTTCAATCTAAGAAATTATATCCCTTTAAGAAAATGAAACCTCATCCTAATGATGAGCCTGATGTAGTATTCTTAAAACTCTCCATGAGAGAAAAATATGATAAATTCTTAAAGAAATTAAGGTAAGAAATGCCCTTTTATTTAAGCTCTTATGGATAAATTAGATATCCAGAGTATATCAAGAAAAAAGTATCCTTTTTCTGCAGATATATGAGCCGTAACAAATTAGTGGAAGATACAAAAATAGGAGCTGAAGCAGTTACTAAATGGGTCAAAGTTTACAGTGATTGGATGGATGATAAGTTAGAAAATAATGAGCCAAATGAAACATTTGAGGAGTATCTAAAGTAGAGATAGAGTAAGAGTTCCTACATTATGAAGAAATAGCAGTTAAATTGCTAACCTTATTTGAATAATGCAATATCAAAACAAGTATTACCCTTAGGGTGGCCTAATTTTGATAATAACCACTAATAGAAGTTATAGAGAGAAAAGTTTAAATTCAAATAATGAAAAATTAATAAACAATAATTATATTTAATATTTATTTGTTAATTGATAATACATAATAATAATAATAGAAAATTAATTTTAATTTCTCTTTTTTCAAAAAATAATTCAATATTAATTATTTAATTTTTAAAATAAAATGAAATGTTAATAGTGCTTAAAGTCAATATTAGGCAAGAATTATAATATAGAATAAAAAAGGGTTAGTTAATAAATATTTATGGAGGCCTATATATATATTTATCTCATTTTTGATTAATGTTAAAACTTCTTTTTGAATAAAATAACATGCAATTATTGTTAGTTATTATAATAATTTTTTCTAGGAACTAAATTCTCTTATTTATGTTTGTGCTGGAAATATATTTCTAAAAACTAAGAGTTGTTATGATTACCTTTATCCCTCTAATAATTTTCTTTTTAGGAGGAATATTTTTTATTTATAAATCATCATGGATATTATTAATCTTTAAAAACAATTATTTAATTAAATAGAAAAGTTAAATTTAAAAAATTTTTAAAATTGATAAACAAACAAAAATGAATGTCATCCCTCTAAAGGTAAATAATAATTAAAATAATTTACCTATTGGATTTAATACAATAAAGAGAGGAACTAAATAGTTTGAGTTATAATAAATATTAATTTTCTTTGAATTTCGGAGAGTTGTCTTTTCAAAAGACCTGCCAGCCTACCTCCCTTCCTCTATAGAAAGCACATAATATTATAGGGAGGCTAATTTAAGAGCAAATTCGAAATCACTACTATCACAGAATTACATCTATTAATAAGAGTTGTCAATATCTAATATTTTATCATTTATTATAGAATCAATAGGCACCAATTAAAGAATCTTAAATTTAGATTTTAGATAAAGATGAAGATACAATCAAAAAGCCTTAGATTATTATAAATATTTAAATTAAATAAGCTCTCAACGATTAAATTAAGGATGAAAGCTAAAAGATTGCCTTTTTAGTTAAGAGTGAAGATTTGAACTAATTTGAAATACCTTAAAAATGTTTCTCTGGTGTTGATCAAAAAGTTAAATAAATATAATGTAAGAATGGGGAGGAATTAGAGTCAAAGTACTAGGTATACCTTTCCTAAACGTAGGTTGAGTTAATTAGAAGTAGCTTGGAGAGTACACTTTCTGATGGAGTTATTAATTATCTTTTAAACAAATACTTAAATAAAGAAGTACACTTGACACTTAATCATTAATAGTAAGCAATATTTAATAAATTCATCTTACACCCTCCAGAGTATACTATCGTTCTCTAGAATTAATAGTTTCCTTTCTGTCTAGATACTTTTAGAGAAAAAAATTTCATTTCTTAGGAATTAAAGATAAAATAAAGAAATTAAAATAATAATACTTGCGAAATTTGTATTACTTACACTCGCTATAATGATTATATTTCTGGGTATAATTACTTTACCTCTAGGAGATTTTAAATTCTCAAGAATAAGAAATCCGACAAGACAAACATAGTATTAGACATACTAGAATAAATTTAAAAAAACTTTGTGAAAAGTGAATATAGTTAAGATATCTCTGCAATAATTAGATAACTGCCTGAAAATTAATTTGAGAAATAAGATAAAAATTTAGAAGAAAAAATCAACAGGAATCCAATACCTTTAGTTATAGAAACTATTAGCTCATACTAATAAAAACTAATTGATAAGATTAAACTAATGTCAGCTATAATTGATGCTAAGAAAAATATTAAGAATTATTTTAGAATAAATAAGTAAAAATTTTCAATTAAGGATCTATTAGGTAAATTTGAGAAAATGAACCAAGAAATCTGTAACAGAAAAGAAAAGAATCTTCAAATTGATTATCTAAAACTAAGAGATTTTTTTTTAATGTTTTAAGATTCTCTAATAGATAATTATTTGAATAAAATTTTGAAGGATAGCAAAATAGATTTAAAAGAACAATAGATAATCAATTCATAACCTCTTTGATTGGATTTTACGAAATCAGAAAAATGATTACCTATAAAAGGTAATCAGGTCTAGTTAATTTAATAGAAATTAATTTCTACATTCTTATTACCTATATAAAACTTCATATATATATATGTAATTTAAATTTACTTAATCCTCTTTTTTTTTCTTTTCCTTTCATTTTATTCTTTTTTGCAATAGACCAATGATATAAAGAAGAAATTACAGGATTTTTCAAAAATCACTATATCATAGATAAAGAAATTTAATAAATTTTAAAATCCTATTGATTGATATAAGCAAAGAAAAATAGATAGATAGATAATCCTTAAAAAAACATTAATTAATTAGAAATATTTGTTTAGGGGATGTTTTTTAAAAAATATATCAATTTGTCTGATTATCATTTTATAAAGGAAAATAATTCTATTATTTGTAGGAGATTATTAAATATCAGCTAAATAACTAAAACAGATACAAATAAGTAATAAAAATTTATAGTAGTGTAACATTATCAATAGAATCTAAGATAGATCTATAAAATAGAATTAAAGTAATCTTTAGACAAAAAAGAATATTAACTTAAATAAGAAATATGTAAAATCAGAAGTTATAAATTAAAAAAATAGATAATAAAATCAAAGATTAAAAAATTATTTCAATAGTTTTTCATTTAAAATTTATTTCTAAGACAAAAACATCCCTCAAAATTTTAAATTATGATAAAGAGACTTTCTTGAATCAAAATTATCATTTTTCTTATTAAAAATGAAGAAATTAATCTAGTTATCAGAAATCTATTGAAATATTAATCTAGATTGAAGAATTAAAAATAAACTGAAAGAAAACATTTCTAATAAGTTTAGTAAAAAAAGAGATTGAAAAAAATATTGTTGTGTTATAGGCAATTTAAAGAAAATAGAATTCAAGGAGTGTAGAAATAAAGATTTTAAGACAGTAATATGTTATTACTTAATATGCACAAGTGTAGAAGGAGTTTATCTTAGGGTCGAAGTAAGAATCTCAATCCAATTACAAAGAGTTAATTATATATAGATTATTATTTTTATATAGATGCTTTATTTTATTTGTTTGTTTGTTTTTTATTAAAGTATGCATATATATATGTACATTTATCAAAAATCCTTTGGTGGGAAGTTTATAAAATATAATAACAAAATGCAATCAAAAATTGTTCATTAAATTAAAATTGCTTTTAAGTATTCTTAAACACATACATAACAGAAAAAATATCAAAAAAAGTTATCTCGAGAATCATAAAATAATCTTATAGATTATATAATAATAACAAGTAAAACAGATATATTTCTAAGTTATTAGTCCTATAAAGCAAAGTTCTTAGCAAGCCAATTTAAATAGTAAAATTCCTCATTTTAAAAATGGGTTGTTGTCAATCAGATGATAGAGATGGAAATATAATTAATGGTACCTTTTTATTATAATATTTCAGCTGAGATGATACTTTCATCCCTATTACTATATTCAAATGATTTCATAATCCTTAAATTTGCGTTAATTCATTAAAGTTTATGGAAATACCCATTCAAAATCACAAATAACTCTTTATAGAAATTAGCTCGATAATCCAAATTGATATCATATTTATATCCAATTATATTTACCCAATTTTTCATTGTTTTTCTTTTATTTAGACAGGAACAATTAAGTGAATTTAAGCTTTAATAGTTAGATTAGCAGTAGCAATTTCGAGACAGAAAAAACAAGTGAGAACCATAAGGAGCAATAAGGAAATTCCAGAGGAAATTCATTAAGATATGACCAAATTATAGAAGTAGATTGAATACACTTTAACACATTAAAAAGAAGCGATTTTGAAATTTCCGTATTTTTATAAAAGAAGAGGTAGAAAATGGTTTCAAGCAATAATTAGAAATATAATCATGGGTACATCAATGTGAATGTTATAAATACTCCAAAAACCGAATTTTTCAGCTAATACACTATGGGAAAATTTCTAGGATAAGGTAAATTATAATAGAATAGATAAATAGATATTTATTAAATTTATAATTGATTAAGATACAAATATAAATTTAAAGAAAGAATATAATAATGATATTTTAGGATTCTATTTCGCGTTTCAATTATATAATTATCTATATAAAAATAAACAACAAACCTTTATTTTATAGTTTTAAAATTACACAAAGAAGTATTTTTAAATATTTTTTTGGGATGTTATTTTTTAAAGGTGGTTTTGGCACAGTCTGTGTTGGCGTTCAAAAAACAACAAACGTAAAGAGAGCAATTAAAATGGTAAGTAAGGTCACCCTTACTGAAAAGGATAGGATTATTCTCTTGGAAGAATTGGCCCTCTTAAAATAAATAGATCACCCAAATATATTAAAAATCTTGGAACACTATGAAGATGATCAACATCACTTTTTCGTGACTGAGTAATGAAATAAATGATTATAGATATTATTATTTAAAATTATGATATTGAATAGATAAATTTCCAAAGATAGAAATTTATTAATCAATAAAAAGATTGATTGATAGATAGATACACAATATGCTTTTAAAAAATCTGAAAGAAATAAAGAAACAAAGAAAGAAAAAGGAATAATTTATTTATTTGCAAGAAAATCTATATTTGAATGATTGATTGATTAATGTATAAGAATTCTATCAATCTAATAATTTCACTAAATTTGTGGATAATTTGCTGATTCAATATTTTTTTGAATAATAAAAAGATTTGATTTCATTAAAAAGTTTAATTGATTAATCTATAACTTATTGACTTATTTTTACAAAACAACAAAGACTTTTATCAGGGGGAGAGTTATTCAATAAAATTATGGAATTAAATGGTTTTGACGAAAAGTAAGCATCTAGTTACATGCGCCAAATCCTTTCAGCTGTTTCTTATTGCCACTCCTAAAATATAGTTCACAGAGACTTAAAACCTGAAAATATTCTCTTTACCAGTAAAAAGTCTAATTAAATAAAGGTATAAAAAAAATTATTCTAATATTATTTGTATTTTTTTGAGAAGATGCTCTACTTCTTTCTAATAGCCACTTCCCTTTACATTTAGTATTTTTTCTTGGGAGAATTGAATATTACTAGATGAATTAGGCATCTATTTGCCAATATTTAAGAGTATTTTGAGTTAGAACTTTCATTAAGGAAAGTTTCAATCAGTTCAGTTACATCAATTTAATTTATTTTTGTACTTTTATTCGATAAAAAGAAATGTTCCTCATATAATTTTTTATCGAATTTCTACCGTATTAGAAACATTAATTTCCTAATGTAATCAAAATAAATTATGAGATCGCCTTTCAATATTTTATTACATTTGTAAATTGATAATAAATTACTTCAATAAAAATAAGATGATCTTACTACAACTTCAAACAAATTTAATTACTGAGTATTCAAACTAATTCCATTCACTCCCCACTTAAATGAAAAGCAAAAATATTCTTAATTATTTTTATAATAAATTACTTTAAAATTGACTAAGTGTAAACCATGTTGTCCTTACAATTCTCAATGTAGTTCAAAGTTACTATCAATTTTAAAACACTATCTGACCAAGTCACCTCAATAAAATATTTTTTATGATTATTACCTACATCAAATTATCAACTCAATTTAACAAAATAGGTCATTGACTTTGGTTGTTCAACTAAATTTGACTAGAATAAGAAAATAAAAGATGTTGCTGGTACTGTGCTATACCTTGCACCAGAAGTTATAAAAAAATCATTATATGATGAAAAGTGTGATATTTGGAGTTTAGGCGTAGTTATGTATATTATGCTATGCGGTTATCCACCTTTCGATGGTTTAACTGATGAAGAAGTTTTTAATGAAATTTAGAATAATCCAGTCTCATTTGAAGGTATATTTCCTTTCCTTATTTTAGATAAATATGTAAATTATATTTAACTATTAAGGCAAAGAATGGGAGAAAATTAGCGACGAAGCAAAAGATTTGATTTAAAAAATGCTTTAAAAGGATCCTAACTAGCGTATAAGTGCTGCTCTAGCCTATTAACATCCATGGATTTAAAAAAGAATAAAAAATACAAATATATAAGAAAATTTAATGAAAAATCTTGCCTAGTTTTCTGCAAGAAATAAAATAAAAACAGCTCTATTAAATATGATTACGTTGCACATTTTAAAGAATAAAGAGAAATAATAGATTATATAAAATTTCTAATAGCTCGATAAAAATGGAGATGGACAGTTATCAAAGGAAGAACTTATAGAAGGTAATTAATAAAGTTTTAAAAAGAATTATTTATTAATTAATATCCTAAAAATAAAGGGTATGAAAGATTGATTGGTGATAGATCCTAAGCAGAAAGAATTGTTGAATTAGTTTTTAAAGAAATAGATTATGATGGTTCTGGGTAAGTTAGTTTCTAAGAGTTCTTGGTAGCTACAGCTAATAAAGAGGAAATTCTTTCAAAAGAGAATCTAGTGAAAGCATTTGATTTGATTGATGAGGTAATTAATTAGAAATTTTAAATAAATTTAATCTGAAAAAATATTCTAACTATCTATAGGATAGAAATGGATTTATTACTAGAGATGAATTAGAAAAGGTAGTTGGAGGAACATCATTAAATGATTAAGTTTGGGAGTAAATGATGAAAGAATGCGATGTCAACGGAGATGGAAAAGTAACATTTCTAAATATTCTAGTATTAGCTTTATTTATTCTTTATATTATTTCTTATTTATAAAGATTGATAAAACTGAATTTGTTGATTTAATCTTCAAGTGGCTAGAAAAAGATTTGTTCAAGGCAAAAGGAGAATACCTATCAGCAGATGATAAATACTAACACAAGAGAAAGGGTTCAGCACCATTAATTTCATAGTAAACATCACCTAGTCGTTATAATAATTTCAATTCCCTCAGCTAATTTGATAATAGATTCAATTACAAGTCTAAAGTATAAAATAATTTAAAGAAATCATTAGACATTCAAAGTAAATAACTTAATGGATTATCTAATGGAGCAACAGCAAATAAAGGTCCAAGTTATTAATTATACAATAATTATTATAATTAAAACAATTTTTACTCAACACACAAATCGATGATAAAGTCTTAAGCTGCTTCTAATAATAATTCCAATAGAGCATCCTACATGACTTAGTCAGTAGGTGCAATGAAATTTATGAAAACTAGTGGAAATAGAAGTATTTAAATGAATGGAAATGAAACAGAAAGCATAGTTAGCGGATATCCCAATAACTTTGATTCTATGTAATCTCAATAATTAAATTAAGAATTAAACTCATTAAGTCATCTTCCTTAAGTAAAATCACCTAAATAATAAAGCCCGAATAAAAAAATAAATACTATAGCTACAATAAAAACATTCAATCCTACTAACTCAATTAATAGTAGCTTGAATTGAAAAATTAAGATCTGATCTAATATTACTAATATTTATAATGCTGTGACTTATCAATCACATTAATCTTCCATTTCTTTTACTCTTTAACCTATATATTAAAATTTGATTTCACAAATTTAATGAATCTCATAATGAATGTAATTAATTAATTTGCTAATTAAGTTAAAGCAAATTAGTTTTACTATATCAAATATTTATCAATCTTTCACATGTAAAGTTAATTATATTATCTACCCGTAAAGTAAAAATAATCTTCATCATCTTCATCAAATATACTAACTAACCTAATTATTCTATAACTATTCAATAAATCCTTCATAAATTCTATTTTGATTTGCTTTGTAAATTTAATATTAGCAATCAATAATTAAATAAATACATTTTTAAAATATTTTTAAAAAGAATTATTAATAAATAATAGAAGAGTTAAAAGAGTGTAGACTTATCAATGTTTTATTTAATGAAAATAAAATCTAATTAATAAATTCAAATGATTATATCAATAATTTATCTCCAACTTACAATATCTGGATGATGAATTAAAAGATTTTTAGTATAAAACATATAGCAAGCAGTAAGTAGATCATAAAAGAATGAAATATCTTAGAAATGTTTTTTTAAAAAAATAAAAAGGATATACATAAAAAGAGAATACAAATATAACTAAATAAAAGTGTAAATAATTTGCTTAGGTTGTTTCAACTATTAGTGACAGTAATAGGTGTAAAGAAAGAAGATCATACATAATTTGGAATAAATTCAATTTCGTCATTAACATAGTAGAAAAGAACACAAGCATGAAGAGGATCATTATCAACATGAGTGATATCTAACTTATATGTAGAATCTAATTTTTTCTCTTTTGTGAATTTAACAGTTTTTCCAATAGGATCATAATCAATAATAATAACATCATTCTTTACAAAATTGAATGCCTTCACAACATTATTGAATGCACTTTAACTTGTAGACCAAGTACCGGCATTTGAACTAATCATATATGCTCCATGACCTATATAATAAATAAATAATATATTTTATCAATTCAATCTATTATTATTCTATTTAATGCTAAAAATTCTAATTATTACCTAAGTTAGAGAATAAGAAACTGTAATTTTTCTATACTATAGTATTCTTGTGACAAATACCTACTGCAAGCCAATTATTATTTGATCCTTATTTAATTTTGAATGCAAATCTACAAGCTTTATTTTTGGGTAAAGCAGGTTCCATAATTGCAAATCTATAGCTAGGATTGGTGCCATTGGATTTGACAATATTCTTTGAAACTAAAGTAATTTATGAATGCTTGAAAGTATTAGAGAACTAAAATTTAAGATTGCTTTTAGCTACTATATTTGCAGAGAGAATGATATCAGACAAAGATTTCTTCTAGGTGTCTAATAAGGTTTCAATTTCTTTATTATTCTTTTCTAAAGTTCTTTATATTTCTTAGTAAGAGTTTTCAATATTGATCTTAATTGTTTTTTGTTCAAATTCACTTTCACCTTCTTCTTCACTTTTTATATTAAAATAAAATTAATTAAATTTAATTAAATTCCTTCAGTATTTAGATTGAATTAGGTATCTGAAACTATTTGAAAAATCTATAAAAATTATTGATTGATTGATTGACATTTAATGCTATTCTTAAATCTTATTCAAATGATATTTATTAAGTATATTATGTTTATGAATATATAAAAATGTAAATATTTGGATTACTCTTCTTGAGGGATGAAGTTGATAAGTCTCTATACAGAGCTTTTAAGCTAATCAACATCTTCGTTGAATTCATACACATTATTAAAAAGTTCATTGATTGCATTAGTGGCTGAAGTATGGGAAAGAACTTAATCTTTCATTTTATCAAAGAAACTAAGAATAGAGCTTTTAATCTAAAGAATTTTCTCACTAAATGACTCATACATTTATGTTAACTCTTTTTCAGCTTATTGCCTTTGTGATTCTAAGTATAAAAGAATTTCATCGCAATTCAATTCTGATTTAGATTGCTTGGAGGAATTCTCTAATGCTTGATGAAGGACATACTTAAGTGGCTTCCAGTGTCCCTTTTTGTTTTCTTCTTAACAAACAGCACATCCCAAAACGTCTTCCTTATTAGTAGTACTTAAGTAAACATAATTAAGTAACTCACCCTCATGGAAATTTCCCTTCTAGCAAAGGGGATACTTTATTTTCTATATTTATGGGGGTATTTATTTAACTTTAATCTTCTCTGGAGATATAGCTACTTCAACCTTGCCTTCACTTGGAGAAGCGTTGGTGTTGGAGGTACCATTCTATTATTATATATTTATTATGATAATTTATATTTTAGATATAATAGGTAATTAAGATCCTTAAGATTAGATTTTATCCTTAAGTCCTAAGGGTCTTTATTCATTTTTTGAGTTATATTATAATTAATTTGTTACTTGGGCAGCTTGTTCTTGGACTTCACCTTCAACCTATTCAACTTTTTTTTATTCACCTTCCATTTTGTTTATTTAACTATTTTAGATTATAATGAAACAAAATTTAGTAAAATGATAGATTTCTTCTTGAGGAGTACTCCTTGTCTCAAATAGATTTTGCCAACAAGGAGAGCTCGATTTAATTTTGTATAAATGACTACATTTTCTTATTGCTAAATTAGATTTATAGAGTTGGAAATATCTTTTTTGCTAGCTTTTTATCTGTAAAAATATGTGAATACAAATAATTTTTTTTATTTTCTGCAAATATAGGATGTTTATTGAGAGAGATATTGTTTTTATTGATGTTCAAATAATCAGAATATATGCCTAATTCCTCATTTCATTTTAATTCATTCATTCATTATTCTTAGAATCAATAGATCAACTCTAAGATTATTGAAGGATCCACCTTATCATATTGAATTCCTTTTCATTTCTAATCAAAAGATTTATTTTTGCAAGCCTATTCATCTAATAATTGACATCATAGATCAGAGAGGATAGAGTTTATCAATAGATAATGTATGTTATTGATTTTTCAATATCTTATGCCAGTCAATTACCATTTCTTCATAAAATTCTAATTTCAATTCTATTGAGTTTTTTAATCATACATTAGAAAATGGATTAATAATCCAGCATTTTTGTAATGATGAAGTAAGTTAAAAATAATATATTTATTTTAAAAAAATTAACAAATTCATATTCCCAAATTAGATCGATTTATATATAAATTTAAATTCTTTATTTAATTGGGGATCATTTTTTAGATAAAAAATCCCGGTTTATTTAATAAAAGTAAAGAATTCTGTAGATTCTATCAGAAAGTGTATAAATATATCGACTACATTTACTCGAGAAATTAGATTATTTGAAAATAAAAGTTTGTAACCTTTCAGCAAAATCAGATACCTAATTACTTGAGAGAGTTGTATTAATATATTATTAAATAAATAACCAACAAATGAAGAATTATGAAATATTTTTCAAAATTTTAGATTTTCATAAAATAAATTAAATTCTCAATTCTAATTTGTTCCTAATTTTAGAAGATGAAAGAAACATGCTTTAAAAGCTTACTTTTCCAAAAATTTTATGAGTGTTTTTTAAAAAGATAAAAAAATTAAGTTTTTTTTGAAGATAAAATTAAAAAGAGAAATGTTCATAATGATTATGAAATAGAAATGTCAATAAGAAAGTTTACTCAGCTATTTATGATACAGATAGGATTATTATTTATTTTCATTTTAAATTAGTAAAAATTAATAAAAAGTTAGGATTACTTTATTTAAAAGCAATATTTGCTCTACAAAAGATGTGTGGCGAATAATAAGGTTTCACTCACTTTAATTTATTTTTACTAAACTTTTTACTTTTAGAGTAAATCTAATACTGTTTTATACGATTTAGTTTAAGAGATAATTAATAATTTAACAAATCAAATATTTAATCCAAATCTAATTATCAAAATAACTTTCACTTATTAATGGGTGCTAGAAAGCAGTAAATCACGAGATTTTTGATACTTTTTAGCTCAATACTACTTTAAATTTTAGGTAAGTTAGTAGAGAATGATCCTAATTTAGACGATTTCAGCAGAGATCTTTTCAATAGTGCTAATTTTGACATAACAAAAGATAATTACAGTATTTAAGATAGCCAAGTGATTTTTAATCTATCAACACTAAGTTAAGATATTTTAAAGAATCCTTTATCATTTAATGCAATATCTTTTAACAAAGAGGGATCTGATGATTTTTTATACTATTATTTCAAAACTGTAGTATTTTAAAATGGACCTACAGCAATTATGTCCTTTGATGGGTTCTCCGCAGTGGGAACTAATAAATCTACTCTCACAATTATAAACTCTTATAGTGTACAAACATATATGATGATGTTTTCAAATATAAAGTCTGTATGCATAAAATCTTCTATTTTTAAAAATGTTAGTTGGGCGATCACTTCTTTTGCTTAATTTGAGTAAATTGAGTCCCTTTTGCTCTAACAAATATAGTACAACACATCAAAACAATCTTAAAATGATATTTTCTAAGTATTGAATACCAAAAATGTATAAATAGATAATATTGAGTGTAAAAACAATTTAAGCCCTAAAATTATGTCTTTAAAGGATGTTTAGATTTTCAAATTATCTAAATTAACTCTCTCATAAAATGATTTTAAGTTAAAATTCTAATATTTTCTTAGTTTAGAAAATGTTTATAATGCTTCTCTTTATAATATGATGATATCTTTTAATAACATAAGATCTTAAGATGGATTTGCTACTCTAATGGTTAAAGGAAGTGATAGTGTTAAAATTGGGAAATCTATTATTAAAAGCAATGATGCTAACTAAGGCTATTCAGCTTTTTAAATCACTTAGACCTCAGAAGTCAGATTAATTACGTAAGCTGTTTAACGAATAAATCAAATTTCATTAGTTAATTTTCTTTTTGCCCTTACTATACAACCTAAATTTAATTACAGTAGATTAGGGATAATCATAAAATTTTCAAATTGTATTTTTTTTTCCTAATCTAATTAAATTTATTAACTTTGTTCTATTTACTTTTTATCATTAATTAAGATCAAATTTTTATTTAAGTCTCACTTTTCTAGATCCTAATACCTAATGTTACTTGATTAGTAAAGATTACAGATCATAATTAAAATACTAAATTATTTATTTTTAATTGATAGATAAGTGATCCTCTTTTATTTGATTTTCATGATTAAAACCTATTATTATTAAATTTTTGATGGCACATTCTACTTTTTAATTTAAAATTTTTTTAAAAATCTTTTACAAATAGTATTTCTTTACTTGCAATAATTTTCAAATATTGATAAAAAAAGAGTACTTTATAAATTGAAATTTGCCAAATTTTTATCAAGAATAAATTTCTTTAATCATTAAATATTAAATTTTCTATTTTGAAAAAAAGAGTTTTCCTTTCTAATAATGTTCACTCAGGAGATTGGGGTGGTACTATGCTTATTGATACTGATGGAAAGCAAAATTCCGAGATCACAATTACTGATTCAACTTTTAAATCAAACTATGCAGGCACTTCTGGAGGAGCTATTTATTTATTAGCTTAGTCAATCACTATATCTCATTGTAAATTCACAAAAAATACAAGTTTATTTAGTGGTGGTGCTTTGTATATTGAAACTGTAGAAAATCTCACTATAAATAATGTTTTATTCGATGAGAATTCTGCTATTGAAAACGGTGGAGCTATTTCTTTTTAATCAAATAAATACTCTAATTCTTTTTCAATTAGTGATACTACATTTTCCAATAATTATGTTTAATATGGTAGTGGAGGTGCTCTCTATTCTATTTTTTTTAACTCCATCCACATTTTAGATACTAAATTTGATTCAAATAAGGCATTTTTAGGAGACGGAGGAGCAATTTTTGGCAGGTAATATTTATATTTTTAATTATCAAAATTCTAAAAAAAATTTTGTTAAAATAAACTAGAAATATATATATGATTGACTCTTAAAATGGTGTCTTCTAAAACAATATCGCAAATAAAGGAGGCGCAATGAGAATGGATTTATCTTCTATTCTTTTGTTTAGATAGTCTTAATTCATATCAAACAGTGCTAATTATACTGGAGGTGCATGCTATCTACTAACTGTGATAAATGTTGCATAGATATAAAATACTAATTTTACAGAAAATTCAGCCATTTATGGTGGAGCTGTGTTTGCATATGCTGCATAAGCTCTTTCATTTGAAAATTCATTATTAGAAAAAAATTTTGCTTAGTAAGATGGTGGTTCATTGTTTTTATCAGATGATAAATAATATTTGCAATTAGCTAATGTAAAAATAAGATACAATAAAGCTCTTGGAATTGGTGGTGCTATTTATGGTAAGTAAATTAAATACAATTTCGATCAGAAAACTGAAATTTCTAATAATAATGCCCTAATTGGTGGTGGTTTAGCCTATACAGAAGTGATAAGATATAATAATCCTATTCCAAATTATCCTGATGTTGATGTAATAACAAAGGAAAATACCGCAAAAATATATGGAAATGATTTAGGGTTAATTCCTTCTTAATTTATATTGGAAAAAGTCAGTTAATATGATGAAGGATCATAATAGTTTATTCCTCTGAATTTTACTTCAACATCTAAACTTTAGCAATAGGATATATCAAGCTATACTATTGAATAGGCAAAGAGCTCCTCCACATTAGTATTCTTCTGGAAATTAATTGGAAATAAAACTGAACTCATACCCCCAAACCCTTAGGATAACGATATTACTGAGATATTAAATATCTAAAATAATCCAATAATGGATAAAGAATAAAGTTAATTTAATTTTATTCAAAAATAATCATTGATACAAAACTAAACTATCACCTCTCAATCTTACTTCTCAACAACTCTATATGTAGTTGGCTAGCCTGATAAATCTTTCCTAACCTAATTTAGTTTTCTCTCAGGTATTTAAGGATCTCAAAAGCTTATCAACATAGATTTCATTTTTAGAGATTGCTAAATTGGTGAGGTTTATGTTCAAAACAATTTCAGAATCTGCTACTAATGTCGTTCTGGCACTTATTCATTCTCTAACCCTTATAATTCAAGTTGCGACCATAAACCTGATCAAATCTAAGAAAGTTATGGAGCTACTTGGATCATGAAACCAGGCTATTGGCGTTCAGACTAATACTCATCAGAAATATTACAATGTGCATACTCTGATTCATGTGTAGGAGGTTCAGGTAAAAAACATAAAATACAATCTAAATATTTTTTTGAAATAATAAATAAATTTAATAATAGGATATGGAAACTAATTATGCGATTCAGGATACTAAGGAATGCTGTGCAAATAGTGTACATTTAATAGCGATGTTAAATACACATAGAATCTATTTGATTAATAGTGCACAAACTGTGCTGACAAAAAAGATTGGAATATATTGCAAATTTCTGTGCTTTGTATTTATTTAATTATCATTTCTTATGTAGTGATGAGCTATTTAGTAAACGATTAAACCCAATAGAAGATGACTGATACTCTTATAAAAATGAAACTATTTATTATGGACAAGAGATAGACTTAGAGAAGATTACTAGTAGTTTACATTAAGATACTTTTACACTTTTGTCAAATATCTATTTGCCTTAATTTCTTCTAAATTTCTACAATGAATACAAGTTCTAATCTCTATGTCATTCCTAAATACTTTAGTGATACCATTTCGGTTATTATCTAATTAGGAACTTGCTATTTCCTTCCTGACTCTGGATTAAATAGCTATTCTCTCGCATTTACTTAATTATTTCTCATTGAACTCTTACCTATCCTATTCTTCTTTTTAGGATTTGTAGTGATTTTAATATTTTATTATTATAAAATATTCGATAGATAAGAATGTTACGTTTACTCTCGTAACTTTTTCTGGTTCTGCTTCTGTGGTATGTTTTCTCTTTCTATTATTAGAACTTTAGTCTCTGTGACTGCTTGTAGTCACATTGGAAAGGAAAAAAGAATGTATGCAGATATTAATATTGATTGTGATAATAATACTACAAGAACTATTCTTATTTTCACCTTTGTAGCACCAATTTTTGCTTTACTTTGTGCTTATCTTCCTCTCCGTTTAATTTAAAAATTATTAAACCCTAAGAATGGTTAAGTTAAAAAAAATCAAAAGCAAACAGTTGAATTAAATGAAACTCAAAAATAATTAAGTGTTAACAGTAACAAAGATTTAAGTGGAAATCCCGTTAAATTCAATAACGAAGACAGCACTATTTAAAACAGCAATAAAAGTGAAAATTATATTGATTAAGGAATTAATGGTAGTGATAATTTCAGTAAATCTAACTTTTCTGAAGAATAAAGCAATATTTAAAATCCTTCTAATTAAAATGGATACATTAAAATGGAATATGATATTGAAGAATAAAATAATGTTGATTTATTCATTGACAATGATAAAAATGATAAAAAAGTAATTAAAATAGCCTTAATATCTAAGAAATAGAGTGGAAAATTAACTGAAAAGACACTTGACTGGATGAGTTATTCTTATTTGACTATTGGGTACAAGAAAGAATATCAGTATTGGGAATTAGTTAAATTTATCTTTAGAGAAATGGTAATTGTTATCATGATGTTCTTTAATGAGATTGCTAGCTTTGGTGGCAGTCTTTGCATTGTGATTTATATAGGTTATTTATATTTCTTAAATAAATTCTAACCTTTTTCTACTGGGTAACTTAATAACTTGGAAAAAGAAGGTACTTTTATTCAAGCAGCATGTCTCTTCTCCTTTGTTATTATTGGATAAATTAATGGAGATTATAGATTCTTCTTTTTAGCTGATATTCTGTGTTTCTTTGCTTATTTACTATTCTTCTGGTATTTCTTCAAAATTATCTTCTTCATTTTTGTTTCTGTCTGCGAAAACCACTCAAAGATTGATTAAGTTAAAGAATTATTTAATAAAATTATTCCCAACACTTATAAGATAAACAACTTTAATAGTTTAAAGAAATGGAGATTAATTCAAAAGAATATTAAAGTTATCTTATAAAGAGGACTAGATGACAAACTATTAGATAGATAGTTTTTAATTCATTAAAATAAGAATCTTCTCCAAAGAAAGGATACGAATCAAAGAGATAGTTAAGAAGAAATTATTAATTTAGATAAATGAAATAATTTTCAATAAAATATATAAAATCACAAATATAATTAAAATGATATTTATATTTATTATCAAATGTAACCCTAGTAACATATTAAATTATCAAAACATTTTATAAACTTTCTTCCTATTTCTTAAACTTATCATTTCCTTCCATTAATTAAATAATTTATCACCTTATTTCTTTATTTCTGTTTAGAATGCAATATATTAATGTTGTTCTTAAAATTACTTATTAAAAATCTTTAATTATTTTTAGATAGATAAACTTTCATCAATTTATGATAAGTTTCTTTAATTTTATCAATATTTTACTTGGTTTTTATTGTTTGGGTTATTATTAATATTAATTCTAATAAATATTAACAAATATAAATGATTGGCTTTAATATTGAAATAATAAGTGTAAATAAGATATCTAATAGAATCAATTCATAGATATGCAGACAGTAATTAAGGAATGGATGAATGAATGATTACAATCATTAATTTTTTAATCTAAATTAACATTATTATTTCCCAATTATTATCTATTCGCTTTTATGGTTTAATTTATGTGAATTATCTATTTTTAATATTTAATAAAAAGGCAGAGATATTTAACTGCTAATTTCTTTCATTCAATGAATTAGTAAGTCAATCGTATTAAAAATTATGAGCAAAAGTTATAATTCACTTTGAGCAAACTAGAGCCATAGTATCGTTTACCAACAGAGAATTCTTTAAATAATGCAAGCTAACCAGGGGGAGTATTAAGGTAGAGTTTGAATCCACATAATAATTACATTTCATTTCTAGAGAGCATAGCTCCTTAATCAAACAAATCATAAACTCTCAATAGGAGTTTATTAAATGAGTAATTAGAAGATTTATCCTAGAAAAAGAAAGAGAAACTCTTACCATAAATAGCTAATACGAGAAGTAAGAGTGAAAATAAAAATTAAATTGATTTTAATAGCTCTCAAAATCCTCAATAAAGTTAAAAAATTTAATTGCAATCTCTTCCTTAGTATAATAGATAGTCATCTTCTAAAAACTAGAAAAGACCTAAGCAATATAATTTCTATGCTCTCCCGTCTAATGTATAAACAAAAAATTAAAATGAATTTGAATCTACTAACTCATCTAATTTATGGAATGAATTGAATCACATCCCTAATCAAAGATATGCAAATACAACAAAAAATGTGAATTCTAATAAAATAACTCTTTAAAATGATTAAGAAAGACTCTAACAAAGCAGAGAATTCAATAGATCATCTACGATTGATCAACCATCCTCTACAACAAATAAATCTAGAAACTATTTAACAAATCTCTCTATATATAACAATGCCGTTAACAGACTAGACACATCCTCATCCTAACAATTAAATCAACCTCTATCTAAATAAATGATTAATATAAGGAATATTGTGAAGAATTAAAGTCTAGCACCAGTTTCTTACTCTTCTAATCACACTAGAATTCAAGATCTATCACTACCTAGTAATGAAAAGGCTTCTACAGCTCATTTAAGATTTTCAAATGAATGTTTTTCTACACCTCATAAAAATGCAGATAATTCAAGAACATAGTTAAATAAAAGTTATGATTACGATTTAAGAGTTAGATAGCAACCTCTGCTTAATAGACTCAGTAACAATGAAAAAAGCATCCCAACAGAATAAGGTGATGAGTAATTAAATATATCACTCGATAATAATCTTACTATTGATAATAAAAAATCTATATTACCAAATAGGAATCACTTAGTTTCTCTAAATAATTCTTCAAACAGATATAAAAAGCATAATTATGTACTAAATCAATCAAAATTAGTCTATAAAAACCAGTAACTTCGTCAATTTAATCCTGAATATACTCTAGAATACCCCCCTATTAATAGTGAGTAAGAGTCCAATAGAAGTAGTGAAGTAGAATAAAGTTTCTACCATGGCTCTCTTGAAAACAATTAATACTTGATTGATGAAAGAAAGGTAGTAAATATTCAGGTATAGAACTCTGAAATGGATTAGTATATAAGATAAATTTAAAAGTATGTTTTTAAAAAGTAGCATCCTGCAGATAATAATAATTCTAGTAGTTTATCATTTAAGAAATCTAATGTTATTCACCCCTCAGATCTTGATTTAAGTTCAACTAATTATTTGAAAATGAAAACAAGTCATTCATAAAATTAATAATTAGGATAATATTATAATGAGGATAATTTTAGAAATAATCAAGTTAATTCTAATAAGAATATTAATGAAAAGGGATACTAAAATGATATCTATATAGAATAACCTTTGAACATTTAATAGAATCGGTAACATTAATAATAAATGAACCTATAAAATAGCAAAGAAGATAAATAGAATTAAAATTTAATTTAAATGTAAAAAGAATAGATACATTAATCAATTCAGATAGAAGAGAATGAATTATAAAATCATATTTAAAATAATTAAGAGATTAGAAGTAAATAAAACGACAAAGATCAGTCTAAAAGAAGTTCATAGAGTGAAGATACCAAGGATTAATTTTATTAAGTTGATAAATAATATGAAAAATCAGTAGACATGTAAAGAAGATCTGCTATGAATGAAAGTTTAACAAGATAGTATAGTTTTTCTGTATGTTATGATGATAAAGATGATAGTTAACCACAGTCAAGAGGTAGTGAATAAGTCGATCAAACCCCTAAGTTAAAGTCTACTGCTTAATCTCAATAATAAACATAAAAAGGATCAATTGTAGAAAGTCCTGGGAGAAGAGAAGAAGATGACTAAATCAATTAATTGGAATCTGATAAAGATTTTTTTGAGAAGAAACGATCAGCTGAGTTTGGGATAAGTTAAAAGTTATCAAGGAATAGTTCGAATAGCAACAAAGTAAATTCTGAATAGTAGTTAACTAACAAAAAGATTTAACTAGAAATATTATAAGAAGAAAGTTAGATTAGTTCTCAAAAGAAATCTCAATAAAATTCTATCAAAGATCTCCTTAAGTAAGAAGCATAAAGTGAAACAAATTAAATAAATTCCTAAGATGAATTTATAAATTCTAAATAATTATATTAGGACTCAATAAATCACATTTCATCTGCTTAATAAACTTCACCAAAATAACTTAGTTCTAACGATAGTCCTACTTCTTAAAAGGAGAAATAGATTACTAAACAATTTCCAGTATAGAATAACTCTAATAACATTGAGATAACTGTGAATTAAATATCTTTGCCAATTTCTCAATTAGAATCTCATTAAACAGCTTCATTGATATCATCTAAAAAGAGTAGTATATCACAACACTTTTAGTAAGAAAATTACACCTCTAACACACTGAGAAGAGATTCTAGTTCAAAAAACAATATCAGTAATCCAAGCTAAATAGTAATGATGGGAAGTGGATAAGCTAGCAGCTAAAACTCTTCTAAATAAATAAAAAATGAGAAAGAATCATAACAAATTTTAGACCATTTAAACAAATAAAACTTTATAGAGATTCAATAATACCAATAACAAGACTATCCAAAGTAATATAAGCTATTGAATTCATAACCTCAATATAATCAATTTTATGAAAAAGAAAGAAGAAAATAAAAAAGGCTAATATATTAACCATAATAATATAAAATATAAGATAACCCGTATCATGATGAAGAGGATTAGTTTGACAGCAGAAGTACCAATTCGAAAAATGTTTAAAGAGAAAGAAGCCCACAATAAACAAAGGTAGCTGTAAAATTTAACAAGAAAAATGGAGACTACGAATAGGATTATAAACCAGAAAATAACACTAGAAATATAAAAATAGAAACTTTAGCTACAACAGGGATAGAAGATGAAGATAATCTTAGCAGATAAAATGCTAGTAGTTATGATTAATTGGGAAGAACAGATAGTAAAGACAGTAGTTAATGGTTAAGAGAAAATATTATTGTTAATAACGACAGTCCTACAATCCCTTAAGCTAATTCTACATAAAAATCTTTTAGATCATCTAAATCGAGATCTAAAAAATCCACTCAATTATCTTTTCCTAATCCAAACTTTGTAAATGTTGGTGGTAGTAGTGAGGAACCTTATTCTGTTGTAAAGTAATATAGCCAGTTTAAAAAATAAGGATTTATAAAATAAAACTATCAAGAAACTTAGTTCGTTTCTATTTAGAAAAAGAACCTAACTCCAAAGAAAAATTCAATAAATCAAATAAACTTTTCCCCAAGCAATGATATGTATATAGTTTAAAAACAAATAAGTCCAAATTATAATGGAAAAAAATAACTTGCTAATTCTAGTGAAATCTCTTTTTAAAGTCCTCATAAGTTTAATAGTTGATAATTCTGAAAATATTTTTCAAAAGCTCATAAATTTTGTAAATAATTATAGTTTCATCATTTTCATATCTTTATTTGTAATTGATAATTCTAAAATTACTATCTATTAATATTTTTTTAGACTAAAATCTACTATTTAACCTATCAAAATAAGAAATAAATGATGAAAGGTTCTTGTTTAAAATTATAACTGACTATTCAAATAAATCTAACCAAAACTAAAAATATTTTACTCAAATAATAATATTTTTCTAATCATTTTTATTAATCAAAAATGTTCTTTGGCAACAGTCAGGAGATAAAGATAATTTATGAATTTAATTTATTTGATATTAATTACTTTCTTATATGGATCATTAATTAAATCCAAATGATTAATAATTTTCCCTTAATCTTTTAAAAATTTAGATTTTTGTTTATATTTGACTTTTCAAATGTATTTGGATTTTAATTGAATTTTTCACATTTGAAATTATTATTATGATTATTGAGAAATTTCCCAAGTAATTTCTTAATTAAGATATTGATTTATTCACCAAATGAAAGCAATAAAAAATAAATATTCTTTGTATTATATTATGTGCTATCTGTTATCAAATAGCTAAATATAAATTATTTTATTTATTTAATTATATTTAATCCTTTAAATGAATTTAGTTATATCTAGTAGATTTAAAAGAGATAATAAACAAAAATCCTATTTAAAAGAAAGTTAAATAATTAAAGATAGGATTTGTTCATTATAATGCCTATTATAATAATAAAAAGATAAGAATTTAAAATAAATACTACCTCAGTTAATGATAAAATGAATAATAATTGAAGATAATTTAACTGATAGATAATTCTTTATCCATATTGTTGAATAGTAAGTAACATCAGTATTTTTTTAATTGAATAACAACCAAAACAAATAGGATTATAAATCCTATACTTAAGAGAAGAGATTAAGCAATATTTTGAAATTTCGCAAATTGATAAGGGCTTAGTACAAGTAATTGCATAAAAAGTTGTTCTAATATTTATTAAAGTAATTAAGAAATCAAAGTAATAATCAACATAAAGGAGAAGAAAAACATTACTTAAGAAATAGATACAAGCTTTCAAATAAGTAGAGTAGAAATAGCTCTTTCAATTAAAAGGATTAATAATTAGTGATTGAGAGCTATTAAAAATGATTATGCAAAATAAAAAGATCATCTTCGAAGATATGTCGCCCTTCGAACGAGCTATAAATGAAATCAAGCTACAATTTTTCGTTCTCATGAATAGTATTGTAGAAGTCAATTTCGTATCTCCTTATCTGTATAGAATACTTATTGTTTTAGAGGCTCTTTAACTCGCTTTATTCTCTCTACATCCAAGACTTGATTTTATCTGGGATAACACAATTGTGAAAACTGTTCAAAATATTTTAAAGAATATTTAAGTATAGAAATTTTTATAGAATATCAATTAAATTATTTTTTTCTACTTATCTTACAATGATTATCATTTAAAGTATTTAAAAGAAATGAATAATGTTATTAAATAAAAGAGATAATTTAAAGTGAATAATATTTTTAATTATTATTAATAGTTTTAAGGATTTTTAGATAATGGATAAGGTTAATTGATGCAGTCTTTAGTTTATCTATGCTTTGGTATTAATTTCTTTATGTTAATATTACTCCTCGTGACTGGCTTCAATCTCCGTAAGAAGTAGAAAAAGTAAGCAGATTTTAAAAAAATGAATAAAAACACACAAAATAATTGATTTATCATTGGAGATTATGAACAATTTTGAGTTTTGCATTTAATTTAAATCACTTTAAAATAAGTATTTTAAATAGTATGTTCTAATCTATTATTTATTATTACTATACTAATTAAAGCACTTTCAAAATTTTAATCATCACATACATGCATATATTTAAATCAAATTGAAAAGATCAATCAATATTAAACTAATACTAATACAATTATTTAAATAGTAAATAAGTATCAGGTCTTATTATCTATGGATTGAAGTTATTATCATTCTTTGGTATTCTAGTCAAGACTATCCAACCTTTACCTTTTTTTGATATCTTTTTAAATGCTATTGTTTGCTAAAGCAGCAAATTCACTGATATTCAATGCTATAGTGGTTTATATTTCATTTATATAACTCTATCTGTCATTGGAATAATTATCTAGGTATTCTTCAGCTTTGTATTTAACATGATGATGATAGATATGAATCCATACTCAAAATTACCCTTCGCTTCTCCTCCAAATGCAACGACAGAAATAAAATTACTGCTTAAATTTATTATTTGCCTTTATTTTGCTGTAGATTACTAAGCCAAGTTATAGGTTACTCTCACTATTCTACTTACTATCTACTATATAATTTTCCTAGTTTAGATGTACAATAAATCTCCTTATTATAATTTTGTAACTCAAAAAGTTTAAATAGTTGTAGATACTACCTTATTTTGGATATCATTTTGCTCTTCTGTGCAAGCTATTTTGGCTCCTAGTGGAGAAGCTTCTAAATAAAATATTCCATCTTTTTACTTGCTTATTGGAATCCCTTTAATAAGTTCAATTTATATTCATTTACTCAAACATAGAGATAGCAAATATACATAACTTTATCCAGAGGAAATTAAGAAACCTGACGATATGGAGAACTATGCTTTAATTTTAATCTATCTAATAGAAAATAGGCAGGATCGAGCATGCTTAATAAAGTTAGAAGGCATTCTCCATATGCATGCGGAGAAGTGTAAAGACTCTCCAGATGTTTGCCCATGCTCTCAATTAATCGTTAAAGAAGCTAAAAAGATTGAAGACTCAAATAATATAGAAACATAAGCACTCACTAAACAAATGCTAGAAGAGTAACTAAATAAATTATTTTAATAAAACTAATGTCATAATATTTATCAATTTATAAAAGCTAAGAGAAAAAATGGTATCTCTTCTTAAAGAGCATAATAAGCGTGATATTAAGAAAGTATAACAAATGTTCTAAACTTCACTTGTTAAATGCTTATTTATACCATGAAAAATTAAAGCTTAAATTCAAATCTCTTACTGAAATGATGACTTCTGAGTTATTCAAACCCACTCTACGTGAAAAGTTCTCAATGTTTAGGTAGTGATTATATGAAATTATTTAATCCTTTTTTAATAATAATAATTTTGATTAAAAGATATAAGTATTTGATTGAGCTTGATATTATTGAAACTGATATGAGAAATGAATAAAACAAGAATGTTGATGTAAATGGTATTGTCCATTTCGAAAATTAGCTAGTTATTTTCATGAAATCCATTGAAAGGTCTGTCAATCTCCATTTAGAATTTTGGAGAGAACTTATAGAAGAAAGTCCTGATATTGAGAAATTGTAAATTGTCGGTAGCAGAATTACAAATACCATCGAAGATGCCTAAACATGCTTTCATAATCTTTGTTCGATTCGTTAAAATAATATCAGATCATTATTAATTTATGGAAATTTTCTAAAAGAAGTAATTTCATTTGTTATTTTAATTTTAAAAAATATTTAAATTTAATCTAAAAATAGGTCGTAAATGATGAAATAGAAGCTTAAGAGTATTTAGAAAAGGCTGCTTATGTAAGTAAGAGCACCGTAGTTAACAAATAGTTTGCTGACAATGAAAATATGAAATATAGTGAAAATTCTAATACAGGTATTCTAACTATGAGTGCAAATCTAGATACTAGATTCTTTGTCTAAAACACTAATTATGGTAATTAATTAATTATTTACTAAATATTTTTTATGAAAAAAGATAATAAATAATTATTTCTTAATGTTTTGAAGAAGAATTTTAATTGAAATTTTTTAATATTATGTAATTAATTTAATTTATTTATTAATAGATTTTACTAGAATCCTTGGTTGGCCAAAACATGAAATTGTAGATTAGAATATAAAGAATCATATAATGCCAAAACTTCTTCAATCTATCCATGACGGTCTTGTCAGTCATTATATTGAAACCTCAATACCTAGAGCTATAGGTATTGAAAGATTGATCACACCTACAAATAAAGAGGGTTTTTTAGTTCCATCTTTTCTTATGATAAAGATTCTTCCTAATTTAGAAGATGGGTTACAATTTGTCGGTTTCTTTAAAGAAAAAGATGAAATTTATTGCCACCCTTATATCAGAACAGACAATTTTGATGATGATGTATTCCATTACATCATTTATAAAGTAGATTCCAACTTATAAAATCAAACTATAGTAGGAATTACTCATGGAATTTATGAAAGCTTTGGTATTCCTACATCTTTAATTAATAATAATAGTCCTATGAGCAATCAATTTACGATTGATCTAATCATGCCACAAATACTTGACCCCAAAACAATTGAAGAAATGTAAACTGAATAAGGAGCTCAAGTTACTATGGATACAACAATTATCGATTAACTATTTTTAATTTCATAAGAAAGTTAAGAGGATGATAATCCTAATCAAAACTCTATGTTAAATAAAAGTAAAATAAGATAAGACGAACTGTAATAAGAAGGCGGAGAAGATGAAGAAAAGACTTCTTCCTATAATAATTTGTAACAAAATAAGAGATACAAAAAATGTGAAATCAACCTTTGGTTGGAAGAAGAATTCACTTATAAAGTAAATTTATTATAGATTAAGCTATTATCTTAGCTCAATCTCTTCTAACATTCTAATTTAAAAATATTCTAATATTTATAATTAATAAATCTAGGATACTGTAATGCATATTTTGAAATTCATTGAACTTTTTGGTGATGGAAGCTCTCATTAAGAAGAGGGTGCTAATAAATAGTAAGCAGAATAATAGTTATAATTAAAGAAAGAAGGTGGTGAAAACACTTAGTAAGGTGGCGAATTACACCTACATGAAGAAGAAGAGTAACATTATGAAAATTAAGATGTCGATAATGATGAAGGAGCTGGTCATTCAAACCTTTCAGCTAATTCTTAAGATTATGAAGAGTTAAGATAACTTAAAGATATAAAAACAGCAATATCTGAAAAGACTAAACCAAAAACAATAAAAATTCTTTAGAGAAGTGTTATCTTGATAGCTATATTCCTCTTTATTCTAACTGGTGTCGATTTATCTTATAAGTTTGATGAGTACGATCAATTGGAAGAAGCTATGAATGCCATTTATTACTCATACAACCGACATAGCATTATGGCAGATGTTAACTATCTCTCTAGGAAGATTTGGTATTTAAGCAAGTAAAAATTATTATCACTGCATCAATTTGACATAATTATTTTAATAAAAACAAAGTGATTACATTGATCCACCTGCATCCTCTTCTAAAGAAGCTTTTGGAACAAAGCTAAAAGCTCAAGTAAATTAGAAATTATTTATGAAGATGAATATTGTATTAAATTTATTTTATTTTAAAAATTAGCTTGACTCAAAAGTTAAGCTACTTAATGAAATCCAATTCAATACTTCTAAGGCGTAGATGAAAATTGAAAAGAGAAAAGGAAGTGATGTAAAGAGTTTAGAGGTTACTACTAAAGTAATATTTAAAAATTTTTGATAAAATAATAAATTTAATATTTAATTTTATTCTTAGAAATTATTACCAAATGGGTAAGTGACTTCAACACTTTCAAATTTCACAGACTCGTTGAATGTCTATATGGCAGAAGCTGGCGGGTTAGCAAATACTACTTTATCAGATTATGTAGATTCTCTATCAACTCCAACGTCTGTTACTACTACCAAATCTAATTTTTATTCTGTTAACTATAACGGCATCTATCCTCTAAGATCTGGTTCAGAAGAAATGGCTTCTATATTCTATGATTTCTATTATGATTAAATAAATTAATTCCAAATCATATTTTTGGTTATTATGATTTTAGCTCTTGTAGTACTTTCTTTCTCTCAATTTGTTTTGCTACCAATTGTTTTCTCAGTTCAAAAGACTAATGCAATAGTGTTGAGTTTCTTTGCAATTGTTCCAATGGATGAAATCTAAAAGTTTTCCAAACGTTGTGAGAAATTCTTGAGAGTATATATCGAGAGAAGGTAAAACACTGACACTGTAGAGAGTAATTAAGATAATAAATCAATGATAAATGGATAGATAGAAGAAGAGAAGTAGGTTGAAGAAATTAATGGAGAAAATGCTAAAATGCCTAATGTTTATATATTGGAAAATGATAATAATAACAACAACAATAGCAAAATTACTAATGTTTATAACCCAAATAATAATTCTATTCTTAACTAAAGTTATTAAAATCCTAATAATTTCTCTGTCAACCAAAGTTATAATATCTACCAGTAATAAGAATAGGGTCTTGTGAGTGCCAATAATAATTAATATATTTCTAGAATTGGTTAGTAACAAGCAGGTCCTTCAGTTAATCCTTCTCACTTTAATACTGAACGCTAAGTTTATTAACCACCTCAGTAATAATAGTAATTAGTATAAAAATAATAACATGATAAGATTAAAGAGGATGAGGAAAGAAAAAATGAAGATGAAGAAAACTAAAGATTAAAGATCTTAAATGCTAAAGATCATAAGAAGTAAATTTGATTTTATCTATTTTATTAACTTATTAAAAAAATATATTTTAAAATTTAAAGGAAATATGTGATATTCTAATTCGCTTTATTAACAGCATTGTTAATGATCTATTTTATTCTCAACTATGCAGTTTTGGAAATTAATTTTTAATCAAATGTTTAATCACTATTTTAACACACACAATATTCAAGATAAAGACCTTCTCTCCTTAAATATTATCTTGATTTTATTCAAGAAGGATTGGTTAATGTTTCTCCTATAGGGAGTGATCCTGCAATTTCTAGTTCTTAAACTTTATAAAGCCTCTATACCGAAAAAATTTAATCAAATGATAACATAATCACATCTAGTTTCAAGAATTCCTTCCCTTCTCAATTCTCAACTTATAAAAATGATTTTGATGCTATTAATTATGGATCTGTTTGCACAAATATAAAGGTTACAATCTCATCAGATTAGTAACTGAATTGTAAAGATATTTCTGCACTAAATAATGGTCTTCAAAGAATAGTAACTTAAATTGGAGTTAATGGTAACTCTATTCTAGCAAAGACACTTGAATATGTAATTATTTGATTGAAAATTAACAAATAAGTAATAATATTAGAACATTTTTTTCATTTATTCGAAATAAAATAGACTACAGGAGATAAAAAGACTTACTCAAAGAATCTATTACAAGGCAGCTCTTATGTAGAAATAGAAAATATGATGGTATTTGTAGCTCCTACAATTGATTTGTTGAATGATGAATTTTGGTAAGCATATAAAGATTATTTAGCATTCAAAAATATGATAGACAAGCTTTGTTTCTCTTTGTTCGTTGTCTTCATTTGTGTTATTTTTGTTTTTATATGGGTACCATACTTGGGTGCACTCATTAAAAGAATATGGATGACTAAGGGTGTATTGAATATGATTCCAATAGATATCATTTTAAAGCATGAAAAATTAAGATAAGCATTTACAGCAGGTGATATTCTTTCTGCAGTAAAATGATTTTCCTAGTTCTAATAATATATTTTTTCTATTACTAATAAATTTAATAATTGTAAATAAATAAATATGTGTTTATGAGTAATAATTAGATCATTTTCATCATTTAATTTTAAAGCATCCCTTTTTGAGTCTTTGACTTGAATCAAATTTAGTATCTATGATAGTTTAAAATAATTATTGATTTGAATGTAAAAATGATCTGAAAGATGAAATTGAAAACATTTATTATATTTAAGTATAAGAAATTAATGTATGTATTATCAAATATACCGTATACTCTCTAATTTAAGAACTTATGTTTTATAAAATATATAACCTTAAATTAGAGTTAATAAAGAATTTTAAATTTTTTAATATATTTATGATACTCTTTTCTTTTAACCTTTCCTAAGGTAGATTTAAAACCTATTTATATTATTTTACATCATTTAATTATCTTCTTTTAATCTAATTAATCTTATATCATACTATACCGATTTATCAATTTACTATATTTTATTATTAGATAGCTAATGAATATAGAAAATAATTTATTAGGTGAATATTTGGTTTCATAAAATAGAAATAATGTATGTAATAAATACTCTTTTATCAGATTAAATGAATTAATTTATCTTAGAATATTTTGCTATTTGATAAATTAGATAAACTGTTTTATGCTACATAAATAATTAAATTAATCTTTTGATTTAAGTAATATAAAATTTAAATGTAGAAAGAAGTAAAAAATAAAAAAAATAATTTTTTTGATATTTCAAATTCTTAAATAAGCCATTATTTATTTAAGAGTAGAAGGATTTTTAGAATTATATTGATAGTAATTGAAATAAAAATCTGTTTATCTAAAAATGTTAGCACATAATTATTTATTGGAAATTTATTATGATAATTAATTTCAAAGGAAACAAATTTTTTGTTAGAATATTAGGAGTTTTAAAGAGTAAATATCAATTAGATAAAAAGTTATTAATATGGATATTAAGAATTAGAATCAAAGTACAGAATTAAGTTAGGAATTCATTTCGCTTTTCAAAAAATATGAAATAGAACCATTCGAAGCTTTTATGTAGCTTAGAATCCTAAGAGATAGGCATGGATATACATTTTAAAAGGTATTGGGTTCAGGATCATTTGGTGCAGTAGTATAAGCTTAAAAATATGGATAGTAAGTAGCAATTAAGTGTATTAAAGCTAAAGGAAATCAACAATTACTTAAAACCGAAGTTAATATTGTAAAAAATCTAAATAACAGAAAACATTTTGTTTATATTCTGGAGGATTTCTATGAAAAGGATATTGATACTTACTATATTGTTACTGAACTATGTGATTGTAAGATTAATCATTATATCAAATTTTAAATGAAATTTATGGTGATTTTAATTTAAATATCTTAATTAGGTACACTTTATGATTTAATAAAAGACAAAGACATTTAGATTACATGGGAAAAAATATATGCTTTAACAATCTTTCTCTTAAAAGGGTTGAAGATAATGTAAGAAAAGGGAATAATACATTTTGACATTAAACCTAAGAATATAATGTATTGTTCTTCTACTAATGAATTTAAATTCAGTAAGATCGTTTTTAGAATTAATAATTTATCAATACCTCCAATAATTACTATTAAATCAAATTAAGAATTAGATTTTGAATAAAAAGATGAAAGAAATTAATGAATTAATTATGAGAGGAAAGATATTCAATTTTTTTAATTTATTTTGTAAATCAATAGTTGATTTTGGAATATCAAAGATGATAAAGAATAAATTAACGGAGTAGACATACTGTTAGAGCGTAAACTATAATAAATACTATTTAATATGATCTAAAAATTTTCTTATTATAAAAGAGTTAAGGATATGGAACATATCGTTATATGTCATAAGAAATTTTACATTAATATTCTCCATTTACATATAAGGTGAAGATTACTTTTAATACTTAAATATTGGATAAAACATGAGTTATTTTTTATAAAAGGTTGATATTTACTCTTTAGGGATAACAATTTTAGAATTTGTCCTTAAGAGAGAAATCAATGATGTAGAAAGTGCTTAAATTCGTAATGGTGATTATACAATTCTAACCTAATTTAATCAAGACGTATTTACAAATAAAATCCTTTATAACATGATTTAATAGAATCATAAAGATAGAAAGAGTACTGGCTATCTATTAAAAGAATTAGAAGAAATTGAAAGATCTAATTTATTTAGAGACCTTAATATTGAGACTAAAAGTAATGATTACGACTAAAAGATTATAGGAAACTAGTTAAATTTAAATATAGTATCTAGTTTTGATAAAAAGAAATTATCTACCTAGTTATTCTCTTTTAAGAGTTATCCTATCCTTACTCAATATATTAACATCAAAAGACTTTATTTGAGTTTTTAGTAATTATACTTTTCTTTATTCTAATTAAATTATTGAAGCATAAGTTTAATTAAGTTTATCAGAATATAAATTTTTTTTGATAAGGATATTTTATTTCTTTAGTTTTGATGCTGATAAAATTAATTGAATATTAAACAATAAAGATTTACAATTTTAAAAAGTTATACTTTGATTTTAAACTTAATTTTATCTAAAATTAATTTTTAAAATAATTTAAATTCAATCAGATTTCATAAAAATTACTAAAATCTTTAATTAAATATTCTTACTACCAAATCTCTATTTTAGGATTTTTTTATTATTAAAAATACAAAATAACTTAAATCCTCTTATATTTATACAAACCCCCTAAGTTTTTTTGGAATGTTTTTAAATTATCTATGAGGGGTTAGTAAATTAAGAGAAGACTTATCAAAACTCAACAATGTGACTTAGTTGAATCTAGATTTAAAGTAATCCATCAGTTTAAAATAAGATTA
>JH651246.1:746277-775211 GCA_000260095.1 Tetrahymena borealis | reverse complement strand
AGGAAAAACTTATTTAATTTCAAAATGAATTCCAAAATACAAGAATAATAATTTTGTATATAAATTAAATAAGTGGCTAGGAAGTTAGTAATGAATGGGTGAATAGATTAGGAGAAGGCTTATCAAAACTCTACAATCTGACTTAGTTGAATCTAGAATTAAAGTAATCCATCAGTTTAAAATATTGTTACTTTTGAGCTTATTTCGAGGAAAAACTTATTTAACTTCTAAATGAATTCCAAAATACTATAATAATAATTTTTATATAAATTTAATAAGTCACAAAAAAATTTTGATGAAGGGAACTGTTAATAAAGAGTATTTTTATCGATAATACAAAATCTCAAATTGAATCTAGATTAAATGTAATTCATCAGTTTAGAATATGATTATTTTTTCTCTAATTTTAAGAAAAACCTAATTTTTTTTTAATTGAATTACGAAAACACTAAAATAATAATTTTTTTGGTTATTTCATAAAGTAAAAATAAAATTAGTGATTAATGAATAAAATACTCGCATATTTCACTAATAAATCAAATTAGTGATAGAATAGGATAGAAAATATTTATATATAACATAAACATATATTCAGTAAAATACTTATTAATTATTTGTATTTTTATAATAGAATTTATTTAAAGTATTTTATAAATTGATTATTATATTTTAATTCTTTTGAATTTAACTATTATGTAATTTTATAACCATACAACCTGTGCAACCATTCTGCCATTCAATCGTTCAATAGATATTATTGATAGTTTTTTATTGCCTATTCTAAGGTTTTTTGGTTCACTTTATTAAAATTACTTAAAATTCTTTAAAATATTATTAATGAAAATAAATAAAATCTAAAATATTATTAATAATTTTAAATATTTTATAAATAAATTACTTTAATTATTATTTTTGGCTACTCATAAACATGTTATTTTCTGGACATTTTTGTTTTTACAATTTGCTTATTAAATTATTGCTATTTTATATTAATATTTTTGAGTTTTTATTGCTTCTTTGATTAATTTTATTAAAAAAATAATCAGATCATAAACAAATTTATTTTCTCATAAAATAGAAAAAAATAAAAAGAAATTCTTAAATATAAAATAATTTAAGAATTATGGATATAATAAGTAACGAAAGAGTTGATAAATGTCTTAAGCATCCTAAATATAATGTTTTAAATAGTAATAAAAACCAAGATCTATTATACAGCAATGGATGTTAAATATGAAAGCATTAATTAAAGAGATTGCATATTAATCTAGAAAATTATTGAAAAAGGTTCTCATAGCATAATTCCAAAGTGGCCACCTCTAAACAAGCCATAGATATTGATCAATATTTAAGAAGAGGTTAAAAAGATAATTCCTATAGAATAAGAGTTAAATCAGTTTTTTGACTACTTTACAAAAGAAGTAGTTCAAAGTATTTAATAATAATTATTGAAAGATATTAAGAATCTTCTAAAATAATTGGACTAAGAAATGTTTTAATCGAGTATTAAGCCAAGCATGAAGAGAGTGACAATAAATGTAGGTAATTAATTAGTGAAATGGAACAGGAAAAAGTCAATAATAGTAAATTATTTGAAAGTATTTTGTAAGATTGTAAAAAAGCATTAATTTGAACTTTTTGAAAGCTATAAAATCATCTATCTTATAGATAATTGATTTCTTGATCATGTCTCCTTATGATTAAATTTAGCAAATATAAATTTAGAATAATTTTATTTTACCAATGAAAAAATAGAATCAATAGCTCAATAAATCTAAAAATCATACTAATTATATATAAACGAATCTTTAAATTCTATTAAAAATATTTTTAAAACTATATCTCCTTTGGTTAAATAGGCTATTAAAAATAGTAAAAGCAGTTATAATAAAAATTCATTATCTATTCTAGCATAACTTACTTTTCTTAAACAAATTTTTAAAAAGAATATAATAATTTCATTTTTGAAGTGAATGATAAGAATTAGATGACTATAAATAAAGCTTCAGGCCCTTATATTTAGTGTATTTTATACAATTGTTTAGAGAAATATCTAGATTATTAATTTAGATTTAAAATAAATTTTCCAAGTAATTAATAATTTACTATAGGTTTGGTAAGAGATTCTCAAAAAGATTAACATGGAATACAAGATAAGTTATCGAGCTATTTTTAAGAATTAGAGCTAATCATTAATTCCAAGTGATTATTGAGGTATTTCTTATTTACAAAATGGGAAATTTGAAATGGATTATATGACTTAAGAGTTAGAGTTGATTATCTCATAGAGAAATTTTATTTTAAAATTAAGAGATTATCCTAATAATTAAAGTATTATATTTCAGTCAGTGATGAAAGTAAACAGTACTTATAAATAATGCTATAAAGATCTCAAATTATTTTTATTATTTGGTCATTCTAATATAAAGAGTATGATAACAGAAGCTATTTGTGGTGCTAACATATAAGAGACTTACTTAAAAGATAATATAGATTCTCTCTTATTTATATATTTATTTCTATGAACATAAATTTATCAATGAATTTCGATATTTTGATAAAATCTGAAAATAAATAGAACATAATTTAATGGATAATTTTACCCAAGCTATTCAATTTTTACTAAACTTTTGATTTATTGTTTTATTAACGTAATTTATCTTTTTTAACCATACCTATAAATATTTATATAATTTTAATTTGTTTAAACTAATTAATAAAAATAATTGTAATAAATAAAATATTTTTAATAGAAATAAATAATATATACAGTAAATTGAGGATATTTTCTATCATTTATTCAAACTTAGGTTTTTAAAGAAAAAAGTAAATCAATAAGATTAAATGAATGGTTCCTACACTCTAAAAATATTATTTGAATATTTTGCCACAACTTCTATAATTTTTTTAAAGTGATCTAACTAATCTTATTTAATCAAATTTTTTTAAAGTAAAAAAACAAAAAAAAGATAAAAAGAAACTATTAAAAGTAAAATAAGTTAAGTAGAATGGATATAATAAGTAATAAAAGAGATGATAAATGCCATAGGCATCCGACATATAATGTTGAATTATTAAAAGTAAATAATATAAACATTAATTCAAATCAACATTTATTGTACTGCCATGGATGCTTAGATGAAGATGAAAGTATTAATTAAAGAGATTGCATATTAATCTAGAAAATTATTGGGTAAGGATCTCATAGCATAATTCCAAAGTGGCCACCTCTAAACAACCCATAGATATTGATCCATATTTAAGAAGAGATTAAAAAGATAATTCCTTTTGAATAAATAATAAATGAGTTTTTTAACTAATTTATAAACGAAGTAGTGCAAAAAATCTAAGAATGCAAGAAAAATTTAATCAATATTATATAAGAATTACCTAACTAAAATAATAAAATTATAGAAAGATACTAAAAATCTTCTAAAATATGTGAATTAAAAAGAATTTTAATTGATTACTAAACATAGCATGAAGAAAGAGAGAGAAAATGTAGATAATTAGTTAGCTAAATGGAAAATTAAAAAGACAATAATAGTAAATTATTTGAAAGTATTTTGTAAGATTGTAAAAAAAGTATTAATTTGAACTTTTTGTAAGATATAAAATCATCTGTTTTATAGACTTTTGATGTTTTAATCGTCACTCCCTTTGTTGTTGATATTAAAGAAAAGTAGTATTTAAAGTAACCTTATTATACAAATGCAAACATAGAATAGATAGCTTAATTAATCTAAAATTCTTGCTAATTGTATTCTAATGAATCTTTAACATCTCTTAAAAGTATTTTAAAGATAATATCTCCTTTAGTAGAATAGACTATTAATAATATTAAAGATAGTAGTTACAAAAATGAATTATCTATTCTACCATAAATTTCTTTTTCACAAACTAATTTTTAGAAGTAATTTAATAATTTCATTTTTTCAAAGAATGATATCAACCAGATTACAATTCAAACGAATTTAACTTCAAGTACTTATATTCAATGCATTTTAAACTATAATTTAGAGAAAGATTAAGAATATAAATTTAGATTTAAAATAGTTATTCCAAATAATGAAAGCTTTGCTATTGGTCTAGTAAGAGATTCTGAGAAAAATAAAAGTGGAATAAATGATCACTTATTATGCTTTTTTTATAAGTAAGATAAATCATTAGTTTCAAGCGATTATAGTGGTATCTCTTATCTAAAAAAAAAGGGGGATTTTAAGGTTGATACTGTGACTTAAGAACTGGAGTTGAGTGTTTCCTAAAAGGATTCTATTTTGGAATTTACAGATTATCCTCATTATAAAAGTATTCTGTCAGTTAATGAATAAAATAAGAAGAACTTAAAATCCTATAAAGATCTCAAATTATTTTTATTATTTGGGAACAAAGATATAAAGATTACATTAATAGAAGCTCTTTCTGGTGTTAGTATTCTATGAAACACCTTAAAATATAATATATTATCTCAAAAAACTATTTAAACTTATAAATTACAATCCTTAATAGATAAAATTTTATTATTGAAATAGAACAATTTAAGGATTTATCATGCCCTCTATATTCTCTTATTATTAAATTTTTGTTTTATGTTTTCTAAAACTTCATTATATAATTAAAATATTTATAAGAATACCTATATTTCTTTAATCTGCTAGAATCTTTATGCTTTATTAAAAATAAAAAACATTTCAAACCAATCTCTATTAATAAAAATATATTACCAAAATTAGTAAAATTATCTTTAAAGAATATTTTTTCTAGAAAGAAGCTTATAATATTCATTTCGTCAATAGATAATATATTCAGAATGTCTTGAATAACTTTAACAATTATTTTTATGATAAAGCAGATATATTATTTATAATAAGTCAGGACTATAACTTTTTAGATAAATCAGATATTTGTTATTTATTTTCTGTCAGTTCTAAAAGTATTAAATATATTACAATTTAACTACATAATGCTCATAATGGCTGATTACATCATAGTTTTTAAAATAATAAAGTTAAATTTATATGAAATCAACATAAATTTGTAAATAAATATTTAGAAGATAATAGAGATTAAAAGAAAGAAAGATAGATAGATATTATTCTTTTATAATTAGCACTAGAAATGGTATGCTGAAGTTATTAAATTTAGAAATCATCTTCAAAATTGTATGAAATGACTATATAATATTTAATGATATTCATTTATCTTAACAATGAATTATTAGATTATTAAGAACAAACAACTTAATGAATATTTAATCTATCAAAAAAAAGTAATTACTTATAGTCTTAGAGGTATTTTAAGAGATGCAAATTATTTTGATTGTATAATAAAAGAATTATCTCTTGCATACATAGTAAACTTAAGATTTGAAAGAAGATTAACTTTCTCTTTGAAAAATATTATTTTAATTAACAAATCAAATTAATAAGTTAACAATTTTGAAAGAAATGATGAAATACATTCTCTTTGCCATTCTTTTGAGTGTTGCTGTCTGCAAGCCCAAATGGACTGAACTATAAAATTATACTTTCGATGAATACATTCAAGACTTTAACAAATAGTATGTTCAGGATTCTGATGAATACAACAAGAGAAAGGAATTGTTCGAAAGTAACTTAGCTGAAATTATTGCATTCAATAATGCTGATAAGTCTTACAAGAAGGGTGTTAATAGAAATACCGATTAAACTTAAGAAGAATTCAAGGGAAGTTCAATGGGTTTAAAGAAATCTATGAAGAATAGATCTAACCCTATGTTCCGTAACTTACTTAACAAGACCTACTCAAAGAAAGGTTTGACTACTTTACCTGATTTTGTTGATTGGAGATAGAAGGGTGTCGTTTCTCCTGTTAAGGATCAAGGTTCATGCGGTTCTTGCTGGGCTTTTGCTTCCACTGCCGTTTTGGAAAGTGCTGCTGCTATTGCAACTGATCCTGGTCAATTGAAGACCCTTTCTACTCAACAATTAGTCTCTTGTGTCCCCAATCCCAACAAATGCGGTGGTGCTGGTGGTTGTGAAGGTGCTGTTGCTGAATTAGCTTTCACTTATACTACTTTATATGGATTGACTTCTGAATACAAGTATAGTTATGCTTCTTACTTCGGTACTACTTATACCTGCAAGTTCAACGCTAAATAACAAACTCCTGAAGTTATCAACTAAGGTTATGCAAATGTTGAAGTTAATGACTAAGATGCTCTCCTTGAAGCTGTTGCTACAGTTGGTCCCATTGCAATTTCTGTTGATGCTTCTAACTGGGCTAGCTATGAAGAAGGTGTTTTCGATGGTTGCGACTATGCTCAAAGCATCGATATTAACCATGCCGTTGTTTTAGTTGGTTATGGTACTGATCCCAAGTACGGTGATTACTGGTTGGTCAGAAACTCTTGGGGTACTGATTTCGGTGAGAATGGTTACATTAGAGTTAAGAGAGAATCTAAGGTTCAATGTGGTATTGATAAGACTCCTGCTGACGGTTTTGGTTGTGCTGGTGATGAAGAACCCATTAAGGTTTGTGGTATGTGTGGTATTCTTTCAGACAGTGCCTACCCTCTTAAGGTCCAAGTTATTGGTTGAGGTTAATATAAATAACTAATTTAATAATAGTAATACTAAAATATTATTTGTATAGCTTTATATATTTATTGTAAGTATAAGAAAGTTATTCACTAAATAAATTGCTCTTATCTGATTTACCTTTCTTTTTATTGATTTTTTGATTAAAATAGGATGGATACTTAATATCTTATTTTTCTTTCTTTTTCTACTTTTATATTTCCCAAAAATGATACTTACATTAAATTAATTTAGAAATCTTCTAAGAAAGAGTTAGTAAATCTTTTTTGTATATAATAAAGTGAATTAAAAGATTTAATTATCATTACTCGCCAAAATTATCTAAATTTGGAATATTAATCCATTGACAAATTTAAACAAAAACTAGCATAATAATATCTATTTTTAATACTTTTTAATTTAACCAATTAATTTTAAGTTTTAAATATCCTCATTTATTCTATCCTGTTATTATTAAACTCAACCTTGTGTAAAAGATTTCCCTTACTTTAATTAATGTTTTAAATTAAAAAATAAGACATTATTTTGCCTCACTTAAAATGATTAAAAACTCAAATTTTAAATCATAAATTGAGATATCACTACTTATTTAAAGATTTAAAATTTTCAACAGATTCTAAAATAAACTAGAATTTAATTTTTTTTTCTTTTTAAATTTACACTAAGTAAAATAATATTTAAATTTCATTTAATTTCTTGACTATGTTTTGGAGTCAAAGAAAGATACAATCTTTAAATAAGGTGAGTTAATTGTTAGCAAATATTTTCATAAATATATTTAAATTTGTGAAGATTAGCTAATATAAAAGAAATGATATAAAAATCTGCCTATTGTAATAAGGTTTTAAAAGATGGGTTACCAATTTTGGATAAATCTATGTAATCTTTAGGAATTTGAGCGATATAAGATTTATTTTCATTGTAAAATTCTGTAAATAAAGGAAATGAAGTAATAATCTATCTATTGATATGATTTAAAATAGTTAAATATTAAAATAGATTGAATTTGGGAATGATATAATATGATAAAGTGTCATTCAAAATATGTATGAAACAAAATTCAATGATAATTAATCGTTCAATATCTATAAATCTTTTGAATAGATTACTTCTCTAGTCAACACTCTATTCCATTTTTTCGTTTAAATTTTTAACTCTAATGCAGGATAAATAATTTCACTGAAAATTAATATTATATCAATTGTGTAATAAAATAAACCAAGTAACAAGTAGATCATTTGATAATTATGAGTAAGAGCAAGAATAAAAAGTAAAAAAAGGATTAAAGTGATGATGATGCAGAAGATGAAGATATGTACATGTAATTAACAGAAATAAAATAAGAGAAATCATTAAGAAAGAAAGATAAGAAAAATAAGAATGGCCCAAAAAAGAGCAATTCTTCTTCTAGCAATCACGAAGGCGAAGATGAAGAAGAAGATTTAGTTGAAATAGATATCTTTAAAGGCAAGAAAGAATCAATTTCGAATCTGCAAGAAATCAAAGATATTAATGGGTTTATTGTTAAATAAGTATTCTCTCCTTGTGAAACTTTAACAGGATGCTAAACATAAAATGCTTATGAAGTATTCCCAGCAACATCTTCTGATTAAGAGATAAATGAGTAGAGTATACCAGTCTTAAAATCTTTGGAATTGAGTAATTGCTGTGTTAGAAACATGCTCTCTGGTAGATGTAGACCCTTTGAAATGACAATAACAACTCATGTAAGTAGCGGAGAATCTCAATTCTATGAATAAGTGGTACTTGTGCTAAAGAGAGAATTTAAATGCACATTTTTTTGTTGGTAGAGACCAATTATAGAAGTTTTTCAAGTTAAGAAGGGAGTCCATGAGTTAGTAGGTAGAGTTTTAAATCCTTTTAATTTCTGTGATCTAAATATGCTTATTAGCGATAGATTTGATAATTAATTATTCACGATAGCTGCTTCTTGCTGTTAATGTGGGTTTATTTGCTAGAACGCTTTTGGATGCAAATATTGCTAGGAAATGGAATTTAAAGTTTTAGATTAAAACGGAGATGAATACACAAAAATAAGTAAAAAATAAATAAGTTGTTTAGTTAATTGTGTTAGCGATACATCAAAATATTATATAAATTTCCCATAAGATACTGAAAATCCTGAAAAACTACTCCTACTAGCTGCTACAATTCTAATTGATTATACCTATTTCGAAGGTGGGAGTAAAATTTGCTTAAATTTTTGAAATTTTGTCTATATTCTTTGTATAATCCAGTGTAATTAATAGATTTATTTTAACTTTTTTCCTCATTAATATTTTCTACTAGATAATAGATTTTAGAATAAAATAAAATTTCCATTATTTCAATTTAATCCAAAGTATCATTATTATTTTTACATCAGCTGAAGCTAATTTAACTAATAATAAACAAACTTATGCACCTTTTTTTTGTATAAAATCTCATAGATAAATTTAAGTTACATAGTTCACTTATAGTTTTCATCTTGAAATACTTAAAATAAGAAGTGAACTGATTAATTCCATTTTATCATCATTATTTTTAACAATTAATTAATTAAAAGTGTTTAACAATTTAATTGTAATTAACATAGATTTAAAATACTAATTTTATTATAATTTAATAACAATCTCTTGATCACAATTACAATTTTTATTAATTACTAAAATTATTTAATTTTCTAATGAATAATTTATCAAAGCTATGTGTTTCTCATTAATTATCTTCATTCTGTTTTACTTATTTCAACTATTATAATAGCAGCTACTATACATACTGTGAAAGTTCCTAAATTATATAAAATTGATCTTATTTTATTAGCTTTAAAGTTATTTATTGTATCATTAGCCCAAGATGAAACTGTAGAAAGAGATCCCATTGATCCAAATTAAATATAAATACATATTGGAGTTTCTATGCATTATACTTATAGAATAACAGCTATTATGGTACCAATAAGATTAGACAAAAATGTACCTATCTGAAATTAAGGGATTTTATTATTCAGTTTATCACATAAAATAAACCTTGGTATAGCTCCAAGAGGACCAAATAAAATTTCATAAAGATAACTTTTATCAAAGTAATCAGAAAATACAATACCTAATATAATAATTTGGGCTGTAATTATGAATAAAATAACTCCAATTTCAAAGAAATATTTTTATTTTTTTTAATATTAATTCTATTCTATTTATGAGACGAGTATATTGTCTTATTATCCTTTTTATTGTTTTTGATTTCTATAATACTTTATATATTAGTCTGTAAGGAATCTTCCGATTAAAACAAATATTAGTGGTAAAATAATTCCACATATTATATCAACTGCTATATATTTATCTTCTTATATTACTACTATTCTATTTATCCAACTTGAAAATGTCGTTAATGACCCACAAAATCCTACTGTAAATCCTAATTGAAGAAATGGATAGTTCTTTTTGAATTCAGCTGCTTAAACTACTCCCATTATAAGTGATCCTACACTATTTGGGAAAAAAGCAGAATTTTATCTAAAAATATGATACTTTTCAGTTAAATTTAGCAATTCTATTCTGACTATTACTCCTAAAAAGCAAAAAGTCGTGACTGTTATTATTTAAAAGATATATTCTTTTATCTGTCTGTTTCTTTGCTTTTAATTTTTTACATCTTAAAAAAATATATTAAATTTCATACATGATTAAATTAAAAATAATTTTTTGAGTTTATTACAATCATTTATAAAAAACTTTAAAAGATTTAAATTTGAGATCCTATAATATAGAATATATTTAAATCATATTTAATTATTAATGTTATGAATAAACTTAAAGCTAAAGGAGGATTTTATTCTTAAAAGTATAACTATTTTTGAGGAATATAATGTTAGATGAATTCAATTAATATTAATTGATAGCATTTATTTTCAAATATACTAAGAGTATAACTGACATTTTTCATTCATTTATATCATTATTTCCATTTTATTTCTATTCTCTTAATACATTCTTTCATTATTAACTTATTAAAAAATTAAATGATTAGGAGCTGAATATATTAGAAATTTACCTTCAACAATTTACTTTTCCAACTCAGAATTCATCCTATAATATTAATAATCTATTTTATATAATTATAAATCTATTTCCTTTTATTTTACACTACAATTTTCTAAAGATTGCTCAAAAATTTCACTACTTTTTTGGTCTTTTTGATATATTATTGTTTACTTTTTTTGTTTTAAAATTAAGATTGGTTGAAAGAATATTTTTTATATCAGTAAGATATTCTTACGGATTAAATCAATACATTAAAGTAATTGATTTACCTCATTTGTATATTAAACTGTAAGTATTTTCATAAGAAAATAATAAGATTTGTCTAAGTTTTCTTCTATGGAAAATATAAAATCAAACTTTCAAAATATATATTTACCTCAAACATTGATTATTAACAAGAGATTGTTCTAATTCCACATGAAATTTATTTTATAATTTCACTAAAATTCATAAATTATTGAGAAAAATTCTATCGATCACCGCCACCCTGAAAATTAGTTTATACAATAATATTTTAAAAATTTAATTTATCAATATTTTTAAGGAGAGAGAGAGAAAAAATTTATTATGTCTTTCAAGAAACTAAATTTTATAAAATATGAATAGGAAAGATATCATTTATATTTATAAAATTATATTAAATGGAAAAATGTTTAAATAAGTGTCTATAGAAATAAAGGCTAGGTTATTATTAGAGTACTATAAAATATTAATTCAATACACACATCTTTATTATACATTATCTGTTTTATATCCTATCGGACAAGCCTCAACACAAAGCCCATCTAGAAGGAATGTTAGATACTAACAACTTAAACATTGTTTTGCACTTGGACCGCTACATTATGAGCAAGAAAAATCACATTCTTAGCATAATCCATCTTAAGTAAAATAACCTTTTGGACAAGTCTCTAAACATTCCTAAAAATTAAAAATGAATAAGATTTAACAATCACTTTTATGAAAAATTAATAAATTACATTATTGGGATTTGCATACTTTCCATATGGACATCTTTCAACACATTATCCTTAATCTATAAAAAAAGGGCATTATTAACTGCAATCTTTACCAGAAAATCCTTCATTGCAGTGGCAAAGACCATTGACACACATTCCATTTTAACTGCAATGATTAGGGCAATAAGGATTATATCCACAAAATGTATCGAAATCTTCAGGGCAGACTAGATTTCCTATAGATTTATCTTCATAAAATACATCAACCGTCTCACCAGGATTAAAGCATTTTGCTGATATATTTTCTTAAATTTAAATATATATAGCTTCTTTGTTATATTCACTTTAGAAACATAAAGCAGGATAACATCTCTGAGTAAAGGATATAATTTATGAAAAAGTCGGATCAGTTACATTTGATATAAAGCATCTGCTATAGTAAGAGAATTGATCATAAGTCTTTCCATTCAACCTAATGTTAAGTGGATGATATTTATTTTCATCTTCTATGCATAATCTATTAGCATAAGGATTGATATAACCGCACTATTAATCTATGAAATTATCACTTTTTGATCTATATCCAAAACCTTCATAATTGTATGAGCAAGAATTTAATTCATAGTCTTTATATTCTCTGTATTCATTTTTGTTATTTAAACACCCTTCAAAAATAAAATCACAACCTTTTCCTTTGCCCCAAAAGAGAGGAGAAATTAAATTTTCATTAATTCTTGTATAAAATCCTGTATCCTTCAAAAGAGCTGCTGAAAATATTGAAAATACATTTCCGAACTTTAAAGAAGATGAAGTCATTATTTCATTCAAAAGAATAGTTCTTTCCCAATGTGATGTTTTATTTGAATTCTATCCCTATTTTTTTATTAAATAATTAATTGATTTCAAATTATTTTAAAGAAATATTCTAAAAAGTATAATAAATAAACAATCTGTTAAAATAAAAAGAGTTATTTAAAATCAAATTAAACTAAAAGTCAAGTATTATCACACAATATTTAATCCCAAAGCTTTATAACGTACAATTTATTCTTTCTATACCTTTGGAAAGTGAAAATATTGAAAGAAATAATTTTTACCTAGTTTTCTAGCTGTAATCCTTATAATTTATCACATCCAAAGTACTTTCTTGATGTTTCTAGCACATATTTTGATGATAGTTATTAAGTAGGAAGACCTCTAATATTAATTGAGTTTTTTAAAATTTAATTAATATTATCTTAGCCATATTCTTTTCCTGTAGAAGGATTAATCCAATATTTAAATAATTCTATTGAAAACCCAAGGATATGGATCAATTCATGGATAATAATTTAAACGTGATTTTAAAATTTGAAAGAACTCGTCTATTCTTAGATGTTTTTAATATTAATTCTAACTCTTCCAAAATTAGGTCTATGATATTTCCTGTCAAAACTACACAAGACAGCATCAGCATTTATCTTATTTGATTCGTAAAAATAACCTATATACAAATGCAAATCAGAATTAGGAATACCTTCTCTTTTATCTTTTTCGGGTATACTATAATTTGAACAATTAGGACTATATCTTTCAGAAAATATGTTATTACCTTCAGTTGGTTTTAGTTTTATTAACTTTCTTACAAAACCTAAGGCAGTATGCAAAACTTTTTAAACATACTATATAGCTTTTAAATCATAGAACTATCTAAGATAGTCATCGTTAATTGTTATTCTAATAGGTTCTCCTGATAAACCATCTTCTCTAGCTGTGAAATCATTTTATTAATTTTAATTAAACTTTGTTTAAAAATTATCTTTATATTTATCAATTTTCTTGTATTTTTTTACTCTAATATTATTCTATTTTTGAAATTTTTATTTTTGCTATTAAATATTTAATTGATAATTCTAATTCATATGGTTCTCAATTTCAAAATTATTTAATTCTTATCTTTAATAACTAAATAATTAATCATTATTTCTTTACTAGTTAAGTTAGTTTTCTTATTAGAAGCCTTATTTTTTCGGATAGCTTTATTTGTTATTAATCGTTTATTAGTTCTTTATCATTTTCTAAAAGTTAAATTAATCATAAATACCAACATAGTTATTTTATTTATTATTCTATTGGTATGTAGCCTTTGCTATTAAAAATAGATAAAATAGGAATTTTAAGCTAAGCATTGTTTGTTGAATATTAAGATTTTATTTATAGATTAAATTATTATAATGAATAGATATATACCTCATTTTCAAATATAAGAGATGATATTAGGCTCACATTTTTAAGAAATATTTCTTAAATAAATATCTCCTGAAGTAGAACTGTTTCTTAAGTAAGAAGTATTTTAAGTAATAGGAAATAGGGTTTATATTCTTAGAGTAGTTAATTTTTAATATAACTAATAAATATATTTCTTTTATTGATTGAGCGTATAATAATTTAAATATTTATCGTATCTATTGTAATATTTAAGAAATTTATATTTATTTTCTATTATAAATAAGATTTATTTATGTTTAGTTAATTTAATAAATCTATTATATTTGTTAAAATATTTAAGAAATTTATATTTATTACCTATCATTTCTAAAGGTTCTATTTAGTTTATTAGGAATTAAATTAATTAATATTATCTATTTTAATTCATCAAATAATAGAAATCTGAAAGAAAAATAATTAGATTCTAAATATTACAAAATTAAATCTTCATTTCTAAAAGGATAAATCAATGATAATTTCCTACGAACATAAAGAAATTGAAAATTTTAGTATGAAAAGTAGATTTATTTAGCATAAAAGTAAGTTTTTAAATATATATTACTTCTATTTTTTGATTAACTATTAAGATTTCTAATCTAAGAAAGAATAAAAATTCTTAAAAATATTTATAATAATTGTTAGAACATATAAAAATAATAATCTATTTCTTAATTATTTTCTTCTTTAAATATAAATGTGTTCTCTAATAAATTGTGATAATTTAATATTTTCTATTTTAAAAAATCTAATCCTAAGAAATTAAAAAATTAAGAAATTAGTTAGTTATACCTCAATTCTCTTAATGATTTTCTTAGGTTTAAGCTTAGATACTGGTAACTTAAATAAATAATTATCTAAAAAATTAAAAGATTGATAATAAAAAAAATAAAGAATGCAATTATAGAACTAAAATTAATGTTAAAATTATATACTGTATGCATTTAATAGTAGAACATTAAATAAAGAGTTTTTAAATGAAACATACTTAAAACATTTATTCATATAATTTCACTATTCAAAGTAATTATTTTAGATTCTAATCTATTTTTTATCTGTACATAGTGGCCTAAAACTTCTTAATAAATTATTTAATTTACATTATTTTTATCTAAAGATTCATAGATTTTTATTTAAGATGATACTTTTGAGAAATACAAACTTAAGAATTCCAGAAACCTATCATTTTCTACATACTATAAAAGGTCGTTTTGTATTTCATACAAACTTTTTTCTTAGGAATTATTGTCTATATAATTTAAATAATTAGTCCTAAGGTTTTGATCAAGGATGCATTAATTAACTATTTAGTAAATACATTTAATAGTGTTTTATTTATCAAATTCATAGAGCAGTTTAATATCTACTTCAGTACTTTTATTATTTTAATTAGTTACTATAGAAATGAAGTCTTTACGCCTCTGTGAATACCCAAAACCTGCTAACTTATAGCTATATTAGTTTATTTGTAGTATATTACTTAAATTGATATCAAAATGAATAATTTCATTCATTTTTAATTCAATAACCCCATCCAAAACATCGAAAATAGCCATTAAAGATTCATTTATATTACTTAATTGCTTATTCAAGATTACCTATTCTAAATTGTGCTTAAACTTTTCATAAACTAATATAAATGTAATGCTATTATTATTGAAGTAAAACTACTTGCAATTTATTATATTGGCCGATTATTTTATATTTATCAAATTTATTAAACCACTAATAAACTTTTTTATCCTAGTATCCATTTATTAAATCCAATATTATAATTGAGTAAACACTTTTATTTTATTTTATTTGAAAAATTATTTTTTATTACTTTTATTGATATGGTTATTTTTAATCACTAAATACATTTTATTTGGTTCACAACAGAGAGATTGTATACCCATCACTCTATAAATTTATTAGTTTTCTTCTATATTTACATCATCTTTATATTGAATTGAATGGTATTTTTCATTTTATTTCTCCAGCTAGCTTTCGAGCATTTATTTGTCTAAAATAATATACTAATTTTACAAAATTGTAAAGAAATCCATCAATGAAGGTATATAATACTTTATTAGATTTAAATTGTTATTTTCACTACTATCTTCTCCAAATATTGCATAATTTTAATCATAATCTAAAGATTTATTACAAATTAAATACTTTTAAGTGCAATTATTATTAATAAGCTATTGCTTTCTAGCGTAGGATTTAAATACATCTAATCTATGCTACTCTAAAAAATACTAGATCATTTCATATATTTTACTATAATTATTAATAGCATCAGAATACTAATCTAGCTTATTAAGATTCTTCATTTATAGGTCTTTTAATTTACCTATAGTCTTTAAAACTTTTTGTAAGTACCAATCAATAAAAGAATGAAACCCTTATTCTTTTTTAATTATTTCTATGAGCTAGATTACTAACTAAAAAAGGTTTTAATTACTTTCAACATCCTTGAAAAAGGTTTGCAAAGTTTGATTGTTTAAAATATTCTAATGAGAGTTAAGTAAATTCTAGATACATTTGATAGCACATGATAAATCATATTAGAAGAATTATTCTTAAAGCTCAGAGAAATACTTCAGCTAATTTATTTCATTATTTTTATATACTAGAGTCTTCTCTATCATAATAGATGAACCAAAATTTTTTAATTTAAAGTATTCAGATTTATTTCTGACAAGGTTACTTATGTTTATATCAAAATGAACAATTCCTTATAATCGAAGTTCAATTAATGCATCTAGCAAATCAAATATTATTTTTAAAAGTTAATTTTAATCTACTATATCTTTCTTATATAATTCATAAGGAGAAAAGCTTTGTTATTAGATAAAAGCTATCATTTCCTACTCTAAGTAGCCTATCCTAATGATCTTTATAAAATTTATTGACTGAAGCTCCTTGAAATCGTTAATAGATTAGAAGTAATTGAAAACTCTAATTTGCTCTTCTATGCTATATCTTTGAAACTTTGCACTTGTTTCACCATCTATTTCATATGTGTTAAGAAGTTTAATTTATAGGGATTTAATAAATTTATTTTTTTCTTTATTTTTAATTTTATTAATTCTATAAATAGGATAGTGTTGATAGGTATATTTCTAATCTTCATTAAATTTTTTCTAAAATTCACTAAATTAAAAATTATCTAAATGATGTAAATTCATTTAACTTTATTCAAGTATTTGTTCTTCTTGTTGGAGATATTGGGTTTTAAATTCAAATTTTAAGCACAACTTACTGTGGGGAGTCTCAATTTTCTTTTCTTAAATTTGAAGCTCTTCTTTAGTTTTGTCATCAAATATTTATTCAAGTAAACTTGGTATAATAGTATGATCAAATTTGCTAAATAATTTACTATAAATTTGAGATTAGTTACTATAAATTGAATTTTCTTATTGTTGCTAGATTGTACCATTTTTTAAATTAGAGATCCCTTCTATTAAAGAATCTCTTTTGATTTCTTTGCAGTGATTTCCTTCAAAAGATTGGAGAAAATATTCTTCATATAATAAGTAATTATCTAATGCTAATATAATAAGAAAAGTTTTCAAATAGTATTATTTAATGACAGTTAAGAAGTATACTAATTTATTTTAAGAGAACTCTTAACAGACATGTGTATTCTACTGCAATTTTAAGGATAGTTTATAATCTTCACTAACCAAAAAACTGTCTAGACTAAAGTCTTAAATGATTATTTATTCCTGAATTAGTGTTTTTACTATTTAGATTAGCTGAGATTATAAATCGTCTTTTATATTTTAATAATAAAGAAGGTATTAACAATTTAATTTAAGATAATATCTTAATCCTAAGAATCTTTTACTCTAGATGATAGCCACTAAAATTAGATTTTAATCTTAAATCACTTAATAGTTTTAATAATAATTGAAGTTATCTTTAAACTTACTCTAATATAACTGAATGCATCTCTGAATATCAATTTAATTAGAATAAAATTAAAAGTCAAGGTAATATTACTCTGAGTCACTGCTGGTGCATTAAAACTAAATATTTGAGAAATCAGAATATAGCATATTAAAATTTGTATTGTTTTGGTTCATTAAATATTGCAAAATAACTTTTTCTTATTACTCTAAAATTAGCCTAATAAGTATATCATCCTAGCAGCTTTAGATTTAATTTTAGCCATATTTTTAAATTATAGATTCTCTTAATTCATTGATGTCTAATTCTTTAAATTAGCTTATTTATTATGATTTTTATATCCAAAAGAAAAACTGTAATTCATAAAAATCAAACATTTAGTAGGATTTCATTAAAATATTCGTTTAAAGAACCTATTTGAGGTTGATGATTTGGTTTACAATAATCCAGTCTTCATTTACTTCTCTTTATAGTATACTATAGAGAGATTGATTATTACATTATTTATTAGTTTTTATTTACTCCTCTATTTTTATTTCTTAAGGGGTGTGGAGTAGATATTGAATAATGTATCTATTTTATTACTCTTTTTGAATATTAGAAATATCTCTACAAATACTCATTTCAAATTAGTTCTTCAATTCTCCTTTTCCTTTACTCTTAATTTCAAACAATTTTTTGAATAATAAACCCATATTTTATTCCTATCCTACATTTAGGAAGGATATGATTATGTAATTTAACAACTAAGCGAAAGCAGAATAATCCCAATATTGAACTTTTTGAAATATAATAAAGGCTTTTAAAAAGTATTCTAAGGATTTATTGTTTGCCTGCTATGTATGAATGGTAACATAGGTTAGATCTTAACTAGTATGATCAAATTAACTCTTCTCTTCAACACTTCCTTTACTGAATATTTCATGCTAAAAACTTTAAATATTAAAAAAGAGTTTACCAGTAAGAAAGTAAAATTCCGCTTACATAGCATTGCAGGTATCTATTTCAAAGAAATCTAAGAAACTCAATGAGTTATGTATTTATTTAAGAGCAAGAATAATTTTGTTCTTATTTAAGTATTGATTAATGATGTTGTTATAAAATTGTTATTAATACCTCTATTCATAAGTCAGATTTGGTTTATAAGTCATATAAATATCGAAATACTCATCTCCACTTTTAGTGTCTCCAAGAAAATAATAATTTTAACTTATCATCTAATAAATTTCCACTGTTTTATAATCAAATTAATCCCCTATTTCTAATAGGATTTCTAATGATTTTTCAAAATAATTAAGAGAATCATAATATTGCTATTCAAAAAACAGAATTTTTCCTAGCTTTTTATAGATTTTTTATAGCAATTCATAATTTTGTGTTGATTATAAAATTATATTAAATCTGTTTTTAGCATTTTCAAAATCACCAAAGTGAAAATATTATCTGCCTATATTGTACTAGATAGAAAACTATCTAAAGTAGGAAATCTTTCCTTATAAATACTAAGCAATTTAGATTTAGACTTCCTAATATTAAATTTTGGCACTAGTTGAGTAGATAACATTCCTATTTATATCACATCTTAGATTACCAGTGTAAATAATTGAATCTATTTTATTAAAGTATTCTTTTAAGAATTGATTATACTCAGGCTTCAAGATGCATTCTATGAATAGCTTTGGTAGCCTTAAGCAGTCAAAATCCTTATCAGATATTATATTTTCTAAAATGGATATGATATCATCTTTCAACTTAGTATCCTAAATAAAATTAACTACCTATCGAATAGTCACATAAAAGGCATATAAATCATTATAGTAGCAATGATTTAGTTCATTTGGGAAATACTTATCAGTAAATCCTTAAATTTAACTAGTTTGTATACTTACTTATTAATCTTTTAATTTAAGGGTTTAGCCATAGTCAGATATTTTATAGTTTCCTTGCTTCGTCTTTAGAATATTGCTCGGTTTTATATCACAGTGGAACAAATTGAATGATCGCAATTCAATGAGGCCATCAGTTAAATCAAATATAATTTTGAGAGCATGCACTGTATTTTTTATTAATTTTTCTTAGATTTCTTATAATAAGCTCATTTCACAAAGTTCTAGTACAAATATATTAATCATTTAGCTGTAGATTTAGATTAAATCTGTATACAAAATGAGATTTTCTGATTACTTAATATATTTCACATTTTCATATTCTTTTTATGTTTGTTTAAATTAAATCATATCCTTTGCCTTGCAAATTCTATATATGAAATTTTCATAAATGTCTCTAAATACATCGGCTTCAGAGCCGCTTTTTATGTATAGACCTAGTTAAGGCATTTCTTAAGATTTTAAATAATTATTAATTTCTATAAGATCTTCTTTTTAAAGATTATATTTCTGAGTATAATAAATTATTTCTAAATGATTTAAAAATTATTAATCAGTAAATTCTATAGTTTTATTTTCTTCAACTACTGCTAAGTCATTTAAGCAAATATCTACAGAATTATTTTAGGTTTGAATTTAATCTTAAATTAATAACTATTTATCACAAAATTTCAAGTATCTGTTTTTATCTTTATTGAGAGTTCTCTCATCATTATAAGTATTCATTGCTCCAGAAATTTAGTATTTCTAATTTAGAGTAATATATTTACTCTAACTGAGAATGATAAATATATGATTAGCAATATTGAGTAGCTTAAACGAAAGATAATAAATATATCTTATTGCAGAGCTATTTATGTTTTTTATCTTTCTACTTTGAGAATTTGGGTGATAAAAAAGTTTTTGTTAGTAATTAAATTTCAACAAAATCTAATTTACATTTCTTATAATAAATCTTCTTGAAGCAAAGAATAATCTTATAGAAAGATTTTTTAAAAAATATTGTCTTAAAAAACTGATAGGCTTAACTTTTATTTTTATTAATTTATTCTGGAATGTTTTGATATTAGAATTATCATATATATTTAAATTTAAATAAGCAAATTTCATCTCAAAAATTAAATTAAAATTAGGATAATAAAATAATCTACATTCGAAAAAGCAAATATAGAGAGTCTCTTAATTAATATTGCGTATTATGATTCAACGAATTTATATAGATTAATTTTCGTTAATTTAAAAAATATACTAAAAGAAAAAATATTAAGATCTTTAATAATTTAAAAAATTTGTTATCTAGGTTCTGACTTTTATACAAATATCAATAAATAGGAGTTGAATAATCAATTATTTTGCTATGCTTATGCTAGATTAATGCTATTATTAATTAAGGCATAATACTTAATATTGAAAACAGATAATTAAAATAATTTATTTTCCTGCCATTTTCTAATTGAAACTAGAAAGAATATATTGTTAAAGTTTTTTTAAATTCTAGTCTAATTACTCCTAAAAAATGATAACTATTTGATTGAGAACTAACTAAATATTAATTGAGAATATTTATCTTTACCACAAATAGTTAATGAAAAAGTCTTGAAATCCTTTATATTTTAGTTTAGTCTAATAAATTGTGTTAAATTTTATAATATTGTAAGAACTTAAATCCATAATAAGTTATTTTATATCTATCAGCATTTTTTGAGTATAAATAATCCTACCATTAATTTTAAAGTACAGAAAAATTAAAGGAAAAATAGGATCTAAAAGGCTAAGATGCTTAAATAGCTTCTTTAAGATGCATGATATTTTTTCTAATATTAATGAATATCACAAATTGTTTTATTATAGAATTAAAAATATCAATTCCATACTTTTTATACTCTTATCAAATGAATTTATCTTTAGAATTTAATAAAATATTAATTTATAATTTCCTACAAATTTGATCCTGAAAAAAGTTAAATATGATATTAATTTAAAAGAAGTATACAATCAATAATTAACACAAAAAGGATAAAATTTTGAAATAGAGCATTAACAAAAAAAAAATAGTGAAAATCAAGTAAAATTAAAAATAATTTTTGATTATCCATTTAAATTCTAATAACTTTTACATATCTTCCTATTAAATTTTAACATATTCATCTATCAATGATTAATCACCAATCTTTTTAGCAGCAGATATTATATACTATACTGCATACAATTTAGTTGTTAACAGTTATTACTATGATTTATTTACTCTTTATATTATTTATAGGAAGTATTGAATACCTTTATGAAATTCTCCTATTTTTTAAATGTATATTTGTCCTATTTTTTAGAGTAGCTAGAGCGTTTAAAGGTGATCTTCTTCATAAATTCTTTCATTTATAATGAAACTTTTTTCATAGTGATATAGAGCATCTATATATTATTTATCTATTTTATAAAAATCCCCCAATAATTAATGAATCTCAGCTCTCTCTGGATGATATTCTCCATATAATTTTTCTCTACTTTGTAATGAGATAGTTAAGAGTGAATAAGCTTTTTTAAATAATTAAATGAATGAAACAAAATCCTATTTTTTAAATACATTTATTTACCTTTTAATCCATATTCATTAGCTTTATTTGCAGGAGTTGAATTAGCTGTTTATTCAAATTAATAGAGGTAAATTTATCCTTACAATTACTATATCTTACCTTCATTTATTTATTTATTATTCCCTGAAACTGTTTAATTGGATTCATATGCCTTTGAAATATAAATTTAAGCATTTTTCAAATCTTTATGGAAAAAGTAATAAGTTATTATATTAATTTCTATTATTGTTAACTAACCGCTCTTTAATAATTATTAATCATTTAATATCAATTAATGACAATCTATCAAATATTTCAAAGCTTCTTTTCCTTAAAATTTATTTAACTAAAAATTCCCCATATTATTCAGAGATAAAATCATGAATTCATCTTTAATACCCATTTTTTTTCTTAAACTGTAAGATGCCAAAGTGTACAAGTAAGCTTTTTACATTTCATTTAAGTTTCTATAAGAATAAGAAATAGAGTCTAAACTGTAAGTAATATCAGCTGATTCCACTTTATAAATTCTTTCGTTTCTTTATTTCCAATATCATGAATCTCAGCCAAAGTAAAAGGGTTTCCATGTATTAAAAAGAGAATTTAATGCTTCAAAAGGGAGTATTTTAGATTTACTCTCTAAAAATACTTCATGTCTTTTTAATTATCAAATCTGTACATTTCTGATACTTTATGAACTTTTGAAAGATATTTCTTAGAGAATTCGATATATTTCTCATCATTCACACACTAATAGAAAGTTACTAAACATTCTTCTCTTTGTAATTAGGATTATTTTGTCATTTTTTTGAGAATAATCTCCTCAAATTTCTCTTTAAGATTGAAAGGATCATTTTTAACTTTTTCAAGTAATATTTAAAATGTTATTCCAAGAGAATAAACATCACAACTATAGGAGATTATTTATTTTTGACTGTCTAAAACTTCAGGAGCTGCATAAAATGGAGTCCATCCTTTATTTATCCCTAAATTTTCTTTAGCCTTTTGTGCTGTACCAAAATCAGAATGAATAAATCTATAATCAGTTGTTTTCAAGACATTTTCTAGTTTTATATCTGAATGAATTATATTGAAATATCTCATTTCAACTAAGCCACTTAAAAGGTCAAACATTATTTAGCACAACTCTAATGTGGTTAATTCTCTATTTTCTATAAACTATGCAAGATCCATCTCTCACTTCTCTGCTATAATTATCAAACTCCTCTATTTATTGTAACTTCTATAATCTCTAGGCCAAGATATTTGATTATATTTTGAGAATCTTTAACTGAAGAAATGAGTTAATACTCCTCCAAAATTTTTTATTTCTTTTTCTTATCTTTAAATTTTATAACTCTAAAAATAACTTGGAGTTTTTCACCTGTTTCTTATATTTAATAACCTTTATAAACTTATGCTTCACCTCCTTTTCCTATCTTGCCTTATAAATAATAAGATTTATTTTAAAGATAAGCAGAAAATTATTCCTAAGTAACTTCAGTATCAGTAATAGAAGTAATTTAACGATCCCTTTATGTTTCAATATTAAGGCTTTTAGATCCCGAAAAATGATTAGAAAGTTGATTCTACACCTGATTTAAACCAAATTCTTTATTTAGAGAATATTCTACAAATATTTCCTTTATTTCATCTTTTATCTCTTCACCTACTTCTAATTCTTTATAACCTCCCTAAACTTCTGCTACATCTCTATTTACTATATTTTTTTATAAATGAATAGATTACTTTTAAAGATAAGCAGTAAGTTATTCCTCAGTATCTTCAGTCTTAATAATAAAAGTATTTTAAGAATCACTTTATGTATTAATATTTATGATTTTAGATAGAGAAAATTGATTAGATAATTAATTCTATTCTAGATTCTATCCAAATTCTTTATTAGAAGAAGTCTCTACATATATTTCTCTGTTTTCATTTTACTGTTAATCTATTATTGGTAAATTTTATTGCTAGAATTAATTTTCTTCCTTTTAATTATACTAGGTATTAGTATCTGAATGCAATTTTCTTGGTAATTTATTTATTTAATTTTCAATCTCTTGATTAGATAATATAAATTAATTCTAAAGTATTGTATTTTAGACATTTTCAGATTGAAAATATTAGCTTTAAGAGGAAATTTTGTGATTTATTTATCTCATTTACTTTTTTGTTAACTCTTAATTATTATAAGAGCTGTAATTATAAGCTTGATTTTCTTCTGAATTCTATCTAAGCATTTTTAATTGTTAATTAAGAAATGATAGAATTTTATTCTTTTTACAATAATTATTTATAAAGGGATGGAATACATTTAAATTTCACCATTAAAAAAAATAAAGGAATGAATCAAGTATCTGCCACAGCAATTATTTTTTCTATATTGTTTCTAAAAAAATATGTAAATATCCATAATTTTACAAAGTAAGTAAAATTAAATACAAAGTATGTAATAGACAAATTAAAATGTCTGGATTAACTATTTAAATATTAGTTTTTAAAAAGAAAAATTGTAGCCACTAATAAATGAATGCTTAACTTTATTATTACTAATTTTTCAAATAGAAGATATACAAGTATATTACAAGAATTGGTTTAAGATATATGTTTTGAAAATAGTAGAGAAATATTTTAAAAATTGTAGCTACAAATAAATAAATAAAAGCTAAACTTATTTATTACTTATTTTTCAAATTGAAGATATTACAAATAAATTAAAAGTATTGGTTTAAGATCTATGTTTTGAAAGTAGTACAGATGTATGTGTTCATTATCTTATTTTAATTCCTTCAAAATGAAATTAGCCTTATAATAATTATCTTTGAAGATTTAAAAGTAAATGTTTGAATAGATCTTTCCTGTTTATTTTACATGGAAAAATATATCAATTTTACTAATGATTCATTGTAATAGAGTCTTGTAAATTAAAGAAATTTTGAAGGAATCAATTTATACCTATTATTCTTTCAAATAAAAAATATATTCCAATTTAAAAAAATAAAATAAATCTAAATCATTAAAAATATTAAGGCCTGATTAACAGATACTTAAAATATAAATTATAGAATTACAAGGATTAAATTATTTGATAATTTGATAGTAAAAGTTAAAAAATTTGAATTCAAATGTTAAAGTATGAGATTAATTTATATTTTAATACCAAAAACAGTAATTTATTTAAAATGTAAATTGAATAGGATAGAGTTAGAAAATAAAAAGGAATTGTAAGTTTTTCCTGAATAGTTATCTTTTTTACTTTAAAGTGGATAGTTAATAGACTAATTAAGCTAATAACAAGATCATATATTGCTATAAGAAAATTATATTGGAGAGAAATAATAATATTCCTCCTTGAAATTCTCAATTCGAAAGTATACTTATTTTTATAATAGAAATTATTTAAAAACCTATTATTTAAAAGAAATAATTAAATTGAATCGGACCATGCATAAAAGTTGGTTAGTGTGCTTTAGGAAAATAAGAATCTCAAATAATTATCTTTAGAATTTGAGGGGTAGTTATATTTATTCAATTATTTAACTTATTAATTGAAATGAAAATAATTAGATCTAATCATCTTAATGAGGAATGTTCATATTATATTGGAGAAGGAATTAAATTATGCTAAGATATTGAACGTTTTCACTTTAAAATAGATGAGTAATCTTATTTTTTAACATTAAAAGGTCACTTAACTTAATATAAATTAGATAATAGGAATTAATTTAAAACATCGCTTACATCCTTTAAGGAATAAGCTTCTGTAAATAAATAAAATATCTATCAATAAATATTGGGGAACAATAAATGTAAGAAATTCTCTGTTTTAAAATAATCTTAATATTCTTTCAACATTAAAGGGGAGATGATTTTGGATAGTAAGGATCATAGATGCTTGGATTTATTATAAATGAGCTTTAAGATTTAATCAAGCTAGATTTAACTTTCGGAAAGTAAAAATTAAGAGATAATAAGATATATATAAATCTATATTTTTGCTGAAAAAGTAACAATGAGATAGATGGAGAATCATTGAGTTTGATTTTAAATGGGTTAGAAGGAAAATCTTCATTTACAGAACTATTGATAAACATAGGAGAGTAACTTTTAAATTAAAATATTTAATTATGTTTAATTAATTTCATAAAAATAGCTATAATCCATTAAACAGAGAAGGTTTATATTAATTATCTTAGTCCATTAATAAAACTAGCAGAAGTCTTACAATTCTTTCTCTAAAATTTGGAAAGTAAAGCAACTTAAAATAATTTAATTTGCTATAATAATTTTTAAAAATATATAGACATACTTAAGTTAATAGTGAGGGATTAAAAGAGCTCTATTTAGGATTGAAAGGATGTAATCAACTTAAAGAGTTTAGTCTCTTTATTGATTAGTAAATAAAATTAATACAGATATTAATACATAGATATCTTTTTTATTTTTAACAGAAATAATATAATCAAAGAAGAGGGAGTTTAGTAAATTGGAAATATTCTTACATAGTTAGGTAATCTAACAGACCTTTAAATTTCTCTCGGAAAGTACTATTTATTCTAATAATGAGATTCTTAAACAGTTCATTATTTAAACAAAATTAGTTAATGCAGTATAGGATCTTCAGGTTACTAATACATGCTAAGCTAGCTTTAGAATTGTAGAAATCTCATAAATTTAAAAATTAGAATAGGAGAGTAAATAAATTAATATCAGATTTTAATGTTTTCTAATATTTTAAATTAAAAAGTGGAAATAATATTGGACCTGAAGGATCAAAGGGGTTTGAGGAAGGGATTAAATGCTTATAATTATTAGAGAGCCTAAGTCTAATAATTGGAGAGTATATAAATGAAACAAATTAAAGATTATTAATATAGTTTTTACTTAAAATTTAGTGATAATAAACTTAAGAGTGAAGGAGTATCTTACGTTGCTAAATCTATTAGGAATTGCATAAATTTAAAAAACCTAGAATTGAAGATTTATTAGTAAACAAACAATTACTTAAAAATTTATTTTTATTTATTTTGATTTAGTAATGAAATAGCAAGTACAGGTGCTTAAGAATTAGCCTAATCCTTATCATTTCTCACTTAGATTCATAATCTCTAAATCCTGATTGGAAAGTAAACTTAAAAATTGAAGAAAAATTAATGACTAATCAAATGTAAATTTAATAAAACAGTTGTAATTATATGGAAACTTCTGGAGTGGAAGCACTTTTTTAATCTTTTAAATAGATGAATAATCTATAGTTTTTAAGCGTACACATTGGAAAGTAATTAATTTATGGTAGATAAATATTAACCTATAGTTATTTAAGTGGTAATAAAATAGGTAATCAAGGAATCATTGAATTGGGAAAAGTCTTAACCTAATTAAAACAATTAAGATCTTTTAGCTTTTATTTAGGAAAGTATATTAAATTTTTGTTTCACAATGGGCGAAGTAATTAATATTGTAACTAAAATAATTAGTAATAGAATAAATAGGGAAGGAATTAAACCTTTATTTAAAGTATTAGCTGCTTTATCGAATTTGATATCATTCAAATTTTCATCTTTCAAGTATTTATTAAGTAAAATGCTTTGTTTTTAATATTTTTTAAATTAATAGGAATGACAAATTAACTGATAAAGATGTTAGTGATTTGTTTAGATAGGCAAGGAAGTAAAAATATTTAGTGAATGTGTCTTCTTATTGATTATATTTTGATCAAAAAATTGTGTAATTTTCACAGCAAAATAATGAAAACATGGTTTAATAAAATGTGTATTAAAATGAAAAAAATGTTTGATAAATAAAATAATGATATTTTAACCCTTTATATTATTTGTATTGACTAAATTTCTATTATTAATTAATTGAAATTTAATTATCATTATTTGAAATTTTAACTTTAATAATGTCTATTAGATTTTAAGTTATTAAATTTTACTTCATATCTTTGTTTTTCATCTTATTTGATCAGAAGCTAAATACATTAATGATTTTTTATTAATTTTTATATTTGCATTTTAATGCAATTACAAATTCATTCTTATTAAAAACATTATAATAAGCCTAAATTGTAATGTATTATAAGTTATAATATAATGAAATAATAGTAATCATTTTTTTTATTGGTCTAAATATTAGCATTTATTAAGAAATCGAAGGATTATTGCTGTTGAAATATATTAATTATATTTTATAAGTTAAAACTACTCATTTTGTGATAAATTAACTTGATGGCTGAAAAATTATTACTATTTAACATAATTTAATCATTATCATCAATTGATGAAATGTAAAATGACTAATTTTAATGTCACATTTATTTGCGAAACTCTAAACACCTAATTATAATTTTATATCTTAATAAAAACTACCTTAACTTCCTAAAAATTATTTGTATTTTCATTAAAAGTATTGATTGATTATAATTTGTATATTCTTAAGGCTTAATATTAATTTTTAAAAAGAATATTATTATTTTACATGTTTAAATTAAATTTTATAGCTATTTATATATTTTATAATATATTTTTTGAAGAATATAATCATTTTCCACTATTTATTATATCATTTGCGTCTAGATAGGATATTTTTTAATGTTTAATCAATAAATTTTGAAAAGGATTTAAATTTCTTTACCTCTACTAATCAACAAATATCTAATTATTAAATTTATAAAAAAATCAAAGAAACCCATAATATTTAATTTAATTTTTATTATTTAAGCAAGGAGTGACCTGCAAACGAAAGA